>OU015471.1:3992325-4182325 GCA_907164805.1 Brachyptera putata | reverse complement strand
AGTAGTGTCATTTGAGATCGTCCAAGCCTATCATGTATCATGAGCCTCCAAGCCTATATATATATATATATATATATATATATATATATATATATATATATATATATATATATATATATATATATATATATATATATATAGAATTTATATGAGTAACGGGTATCTGAATATAGGCCTAGTATAGGCCTATATATTGAAATTCATATTGAATATCGAACTCTTAATTAAATTCAAGCAGAATTCATAGCCTGCGAGTATTTTTTCTCACATGCATACCTGACATTATTCCTTTTCTCCAGCACATTTTCAACATTTTTATATCACTAATACAATTATCTATCCTCACACCAAACATGTGTCGAGAAACCTGACTGTGTGTACACATCCTGATCAAGATGATACTCTCCCATTTTTATTCCATCATGTTGATCTATAAATTATTATTCTCGCCTGCATGCGATTCAGTAATGACGGTTGAAGTTTCCAGAACACGCCGCCAGGACTGCCACCATGAGCACTCGAGCCTCGGTGCAATGATACTTGTAACTTCTACGTCAACCATGACAGGATTACAGATAATTATGCTTCGTCAGTCATTATTAAAATGAGACAAATTACACAGTCCCTCATGTAACTGTATAAATGAAGTCTGCGCACACCAGAGAAGCTTGATGTACGATGGAAAACTTTTCCCAAGGCAGTTATACTGAATGTTGAATGTGGAGAAAGGTTTACTTTAGATTTTCAACTATGTGTATAGAGAGCTTGTTCTGATTGTTAAACACTACCAGCCGAGGGTAAGTGAATGAATGAGAATACGGAGAGGTTGAAAAGCAAGAAACGAGATGACTGAATAGAAAGTGAGAGAAATAGAAAGAGAAAGATTGTGAGGAAGGAAAAAAAAATAAAGTTAAACGAGGTACATACACATATATATATATATATATATATATATATATATATATATATATATATATATATATATACACAATAGTGTACAGGATTCAGATTGTAGAAACTTCGTGGCGCTAAAACAAACGAGTTCGTTAAAAAAACACACTTGATATTCTGGATGGACTTTCCAGGGAGAAATCCGTGGACCACCATAATAATAATTATGCGCTTTGTTAATTTGAATCATGAACCATGAGTAGAAGTAAAAAGTTTAAATCTACACTCAGATATCGCTGTAGATTGTTATGCGAGTTGATGACGTTGCTTGTTATGAAAATAATTTGTTGGTTGTCGTTGAACTATTTATGTGGTTTTAATTACTACGGTAGATGTATTATGTGGTTTCTTGAAGTATTGAATGGGATTTTTTTGGATTATACTTTGAGATGTAAAAGTGCGCGAGTTTTAGAAAATTGTTCTTCACATTTTTTCTTTGTGATGTTATACTAAAATTCAATTTAGTTGAAATAACTTTCATATTTATTTTACCTCTGTGTTATAGGGCCTACTCAATATATTATGTATTATATATTTTCTACATAATTCTAAATGTTATAACATCATTTTTAGACATTGTGGTTGGAAATACATTCCGGTTGTTGCGATTTCAGACGGTTGCCATTTTCCGAAGTGGGAGGTTAGGGTATAAACAGGGTAGGGTATTACACAGTGCGTGTAATGTGCCCAAACTTTGGTTTATTAGATGAGTGTTGCGAAGACTTCCATTTCACATACCGAAAAAAAATGGGATTCGTTTTTTGTTTTGGTTTTTGGAATTTTGTACGCGGCATACAGGTTAGGAAAATTGACCAATCGACTGCAACTTTTTATGAATATTGGTATCACACCAGAATAGGTTGGGATTGTTTTTCAGAACAATCGGTTTGAACGGTTTGACCAGAAAAAAATTGGAAAGTCTGGAAAATCCCCATAAGAATAACCCAGGGGAAAATACTTGAAAAACGAAATTTTTTCAAAAGCGTTTAAATTCTACAGAATATGAAAACAACTATCATACATAATTTCAATAATTTGTACAATAATCGGATGAGATATAACGAAGAAAACACAATAAAAGTATACATTTCATCGAATATCAGGATCAAAACATGTAATGCGAAGTGTATACCTGTAACTTGTTGCTATTTATAGAGCAACCTGTCGCATAAAGTTTTTGTTAGTTTGAAGCAATCCTAGGATGTTAATTGAGCAGACAGAATACTTTTCAATCTCAGCTTTCCATACTTCTACGCTCATCTCACAACGCACATTATGCGTTTTCCTAGTTATTTTAAAGAGGAAATATTATGTAGGCCTATCGCAAATATAAGAATATTCGTATCTAGACTAACGTTTACAGAATAACAAAAGGAATACTTTGCGATTGAGTTGAAAGAAGTGAACTGGAACACAGTATTTCTAAACATACACTTAACAAAAAATACGACGAATTTTTTCACCCTTTTTTGAATGTTTTCAATATTTCCGCGGCAAATAAAAACAGTAGACATAAAAACAGTAGGTATAGAGGGAAAAGTGAGACTCGAAGGCATTAAATCAACAATTGGTTCGAATGAGTCGAAAGAAATGTCTGAAAATGTAACTAAATTGTATCGTGAAACTATAAACACACACCACTGATGCTAATGGGAAGAAAAAAGTCTTGGTATGACAAAAAAAAAATCCCCCCAAAAAACGCAAGCTGGACGTGATTTTGATAATCGACTAGTCAATGTTGACTTGAGCGAATGAAACGAAAGCAGCATGGAATTTTAGGGAAACCTCCCACAGGAATGTATCATATTTTCTGTCATTCATTAATGTTGAAATAGTATATTGAAAAAAATGAAAAATTCGAGAGTATTTTGGGAAAACTTGTTGAAGGATACGTTAAACCGTTAATACAACAAAATCACGGTGGATACTTAGCATGCTAATATGCAGATGCTAACTAGCATGGAGATGATAATTGATACATTGGTTGAGTGAACTTTCCTCTATAAGACGAAATAGATTTAAATAAATTAATAGTTGAATAGTTTCTGATAAATAGTTTCTGATCACCTTGATTTCCAACCCCAAAAAAGGTGTGACTTTTCTTGGTCTTGTGCGCCAAGCGTATACGGTAGAACGTCTGTTTATTTATTTGAGATATATCTTTTTTCATTTTTATTTATTTATTTATTTTTCATTTCACAAACTGTTTTTTTTTTATTTTTCATTTTTCATAAATAGGGGTCCGGATAAAATACCATACAACGTATCAAAACCTTAAATCCATATAATCAATGAGCCTCTCAACCACGGAAAATTTTATAATTCATTGAACAAATTTGTAGTTATTCCATGTTTCAAAGAGAGTAACAGATCTTTTTTTGAAAACTATCGACCAATAGCATTACTACATTAGTATCAGTCTTTTCAAAATTATCAGAATGCACATTTTGTAGTGTATTTGTTTGGTCAATTGAAAATTTATATCAAAGACTAATAACACGGATTTGTGAAAAGAAAGCCGATCAAATCATCAATAGGTATTGATTCATCTCGAAAGACCAGACACCAATGGACGCCAATCATCGCGTCGATAGGCCTTTGATGTTCATTTATTAGATGAGCGTAGCGAAGACTACCATTTGACATACCGAACAAAAATGGGCTTCGAAATTGGGCTTTATGAAATTTAATTTCATAAAATAAATTTTATGTTTAGGCAGAACCCCCTATTTAGGCAGAACCCCATGTTTTTATTCTTAATGATTCTTTCATTGTAGGTCCAGTTGGTCACTTCCCATATAGCATACATTAGAATGAAAAAGAACATCAAAATTATACTTTTTTCAAATTTATTTTCAATCCATTATCACTTCTAATCAAATTTGAATTAGCATTCTATATGTCCGGAATATAATACAGAATAAATCTTGATTTTTTTATTCCATAATTACTAAATTCACATTCACATCTAAATAATTGAAATTATTTAAAAACGTATTACGAGGTATTTGTTAATAGTCACAAAACCACTATAAAAAATGTTTCCTGAAAAATTGAACTGTTCCAGTAACCGAATGTAAATTATGAACTCTCATTCAATAATACGCATCCGGATATACATTTCTATCTCTTCTTACACATGATCCTAAAATCAATTCCATTCAGCCTACATAATTAGGGAATACATTACTTATGCAGCAACACTAAACTAACAACACTGCCTACATAAACATGAATAACACTTTGTCTACATAGAAATGATTGCTTCAATTATTCATGTAACTTTTACTTCCCATTTTCGTTCATGTAAATGTATCTTATGACTAAACAAACCCCTTCGTTTAATTGTATCGTATTTTGGTGCATGGAAGGTCTGTTTATAGTATAGTTGTGAAGAAGAGAATGAGAATGTATTATTGTCTAATTCAAGGAGAGTTAGATGGTAATTTATTCTGCATAAAGATGGCTTGGAGTGTTGTTGTATCAGCCTGTAAAATATTCTCTCTCTCTCTCACCATGTCTCTCTCTCTCTCTCTTCCACACACACACAAACACAAACACACCCTTATTATACATACATATATATATATATATATATATATATATATATATATATATATATATATATATATATATGTCTTAACACACTGAGTGTGAAGTTGAAATTACGTAGAGTAAGTAGGAATTGAGATCTACTCGAAAGCCACGTTTTATGTACAGTACCGTTACGAAGGTTTTAATCATTATAAAATTCGTTCTACTATAACTTTTTTTCAATGTTGCTTAACGACCCCACCAACAGCTAAGTTATACTGGGTTCTACTATGAGTATTCACGAAGTGAAGGTAGAATAAATAATAATAGTTCAAATAACCATAAATGCTGGGGAATCGTTTTGTTTAATATTAAAAAAAAAAAATTGAATGAGAGTGTAGAATTGGTTATTATTGAAATAGAAGTTTTGAAGGAAAATTGTGTTTTGATGTATTCTTTTTGTGAACATGTTCTTTAAAAACAAATGGTAGAATGTTTTCATTTGTCTGGTAACAATATATCACAAAACCGACGGAACGTTATTGCCATTTAGTTCGCCGTTGAGTTCACGTTATGGGTGGTTTGAAAACCGTAATATCAAATAGCATATACAAAGATGGTGAAAAATGAATTTGCTAGGTTTATCAGCATGACTGCTTGTGAACTCCGATTCGAATTACTCGAATTCGAACTAGTATTCGATATTAGTATATTATTCGAATTGGTATTCTAAAATAATAATAAAAAGAAGTAATTTGAAATAATTAAGTTCATTCTATCTGATTTTTGAGAAATCAGATTGCATATTAATTCACAATAAATGAATATCAAGTTTTCTCGTAGGCGTAATCCGTTTACTGAATTTGATGGAAGGGTTTATTGGAAATCGTTTCTTCTTATATTTTTTTTGTGGTTATGAAGTTACTTCAAAATCATTACCCTGGCATTTTTTGAATATTTTATGTTTTTTGAAATTTAAATAATTCTCATTCATTGAAAATATTACCAAATATTATATCTGACGAAATCATTTTGATCACTCTCCAAAAACGTAGTCAACTTGTTGAATTATTAACACAATACATATTGTCCCTATACGGATGAAAGGATGTTATGATTTGATCTTCATTCAATAAAATATTCATTAATTTCAGGAAGTTCATTAGAATGTTATTTTTAATTAAAAAAAATCATAGTAATAATGATAAAATTAGAACCACAAAACAAGAAGTACAATTTGCGTATCCATCATGGATAGCTATGATCCTAGCTTGATCCCATTATTCCATTTCGCATGTAGATAACGCTACGTAAGATCCGATATAAAGTGTTCATAATATCCTCCATATCGACCATGGATAACTGATACCATTGCGATTCATTATTTCCTATAAATTGCAGTGCAATTTAAACGTCAATGGCAAAGTAATGACTGTGTGTATTCAGAGTTTCAAGTGTTTCTGCTAGTGATGTGTGCGAGAAATGCAATTCCGGTTGAGTTAAGTGTGTCGGGGGCGGCGCGGGCGGCGGGGGTGGCGGAGGTCGTAGACTGGATGTACTTGTAACAAAATATGCGATAAATCTGTATTTCCATCCAAGTTTCTAAGGATCTAGGATAGAACGTTGTTGTGACATTATATCACACTGTTTAAACGCTGTAGCATCCTTGGACAAAATAAAGCGGATAATATTTTTATTTTTATGTGACCACATGAAGTTTGAAACAACCTATAAGATATGGGGTGTACTTAGTTGACATCTACGATTGGACCGGCCTGAAATAACGCCTCATACTTTCCTCGCTGGTAACATTCCATTGTTGTGTGGTGATTGATGACTATTGTTGCTTGATGGCCCCACTAACAGCTGGATTATTTGGGGGTACGAATGAGTGATTCAAAGATGAATGATTTACTATAATTTATTGTGGTCATTCATTCGTGACGTGGGAATATGTAAAATCCTTGAGGTACAGATATCCGTTCTTTCTCACAAATGATTTGATTTACAGCAGGTACGAGGCTCACAAATCATTTTCCTACTAATTAGTCAATAATAGTAAATGGTTTGAAACGACGAACAAAGTTTTGTATGCAATTCGTACCAGCCGTTTCGAAGAAAATAATGTAATAAATGTTTTTCATTCATCGAATAAATAGAAATAATAGCAGAAAAATGTTGCATTGTTAATTCACGGCTCTCTAGATTCGTTGGTATCGAATGAAGTTCATTTTATATGATCAAGGTATGTAGAGTTTTAGATTTTACTCTCTAGATATCTCGCTCATCACACAACGCATATTCTGCGTTTGCCTAGTGATATATCTTGGAAGTATATCTTGCGTCTATATTATCACATCAACTTTTTAATAATTTAAACCATGTTTTCAGATCACACATTCATGCAAAGACGTAATTGTGTACAAGAGCTGTCTGGGCCAGACCTCGCGTAACGCTGCGCGGTCGTCAAAGCACGCACAACTTGACTGTGACACGGTCCAGCGGAGCATGCGGCACATGCAGATATACGTACCTATATTACATAAACTTGGTGACTTTGTATGTGACAGTTTACTCATCTTTCTCCCTCTCTCTCGTACTCAACCCATCATCCCACCCATCCCATCGAATAATGTCCCTCCCCTCCCATAACTATATTATCTCTCTCTCTCTCTCACACTCTCTCTCTCTCTCTCTCTCTCAGTCTCTCTCTCTCTCTCTCAGTCTCTCTCTCTCACTCTTTCACTCTCTCTCTCTCACTCTCACTCTCACCCTATCTTTCTCTCTCTCTCTCTCTCTCTCTCTCTCTCCCTCCCTCCCTCCCTCTCTCTCTCTCTCTCTCTCTCTCTCTCTCTCTCTCTCTCTCCACACTCGACCCATCACTGTCACTCCCCTCCTCTCTCTATTCTCACTCTTGCTCTCTAATTCTCTTCAACGCCCTGTCTCTATTAGTCTTCCTATTTACCTTAACCCTTCTCCGTCTCTCTCTTGCTGGCAACTGTTTCACTCAACGTTTCCCCCCTCCCTCCCTCCCCCTTCCACCGCCCTCTTATCACAATGCCTTCTGTTGTGTCACATGACGAAAGATTAGCCCTATATGTGCTACAAGAAGCGTAACAACATTGTGACTAAATTTAGACATTCCACTCAAGTCTCACGCTCAAACAAGTTTTAAAAACATTTTTTTAATTCCAAGCTTGCGATATTGTACGTTTTTAGATTTTTGAAAATAATTTCTGGATTTATGTTGTTGGAGAGATGAGAAGAACATTCATGTTCATGAATTTTAATGGATAATTTCGTTGAGAGAATTAAAAGCTAATTGATACCGGTAACTTGATTCTGGAGAATATTATAGACAATATATTTTCTTGAACAACTTAGATTTTACACATTGAATCACAAATTCTTAAGTTGTTAAAAAAAATATACTGTAAAATATATTTGTAAAAGATTATAAACGTAAAACAAGTTTAAAGCAATGTTGACTACGGTACAAATACTGAAACGAATACGAAGAATAGTTTACATTCTGAAATCCATTCGGTTCGGCTTACCTTTCCGATCAGAAATGATATGACAGTTAACTTGGTGATAAAAAAAAACGTAGCCTTACCGTAACATTATGTTGCAGCAATGGGAAAGTTCAAACAATAAAAAAATATATATCACAAAAAAGCAACTGAAATAAGAAATATTCAAAACAGAAAACGTGAAGTGAGTTATAAATTCTATGTAGTCTTGCTGTACAGGATAAGGAAATAATTAAAAGTTTGAATATAAATCATTAGTTTTTATTCAGGTTAAGTGGCAATTTTACAGTTCGGTCAAAACTACACCATTGCAGAGGTTCTGCAAGTCAATACCATTCCTCAATTCTATTTAAGGCGTCCCCAGTCACCGTAGGGCAAAAAGTTCCCACCAGGGTGATCATTTTTGAAAAGATTGAGAATGTTTATTATGGATCGACTGTAGTTTAGAAAGTACTTCTCTGCACGGTGTGAAGCAGTTTAACCACAATACGTTCACCTGGAAAGCCACTACGATTGTTTATGCTTCATTTGAAAATGGAAATAACATGCACCTCGAGTTCCATACACCATTTGGTTACTTTTCGAAATATTTTATTGTGTGTGATACGTTGTGTTCGTGAAAGAACTGCCTTTGGGCTAAACTGAAAATAATCAGTTCAACCTATGCGCTTGGCGTACAAGACCAGGGAAAGTCACGTCATTTTTGGTTTCAAATCAAGGTAACATGCATTATTTATTTGTATCAAAACGGTTATATGTATACTGATGAAATTTAGTGTAGCTGATAAAGGAAGATTCACTCAACGAACGTGTCAATTGTCATTTTCATGCTAACCACCTACTGGTTTAGGTGTATATAATGGTTTACGGTATTTTTCAACTAGTTTTTCCAAAATTTTCTTGGAATTTTCAATTTTTTTCAACTTCAAATTCTTAATATACTATTTCGACATAAACAACAAAAGAATTGACACATTTACTCAATAACATTGATCAATTTTTATAATTGATTAATTTACATCCTCGTGGGTGGGTGCCCCTTGACTTTTATTAGAAAATAATTGTAACCGATTCATAATTATCATATTATATATTTCAAAATCATATTATTTTATTATCATTCTATTCATTAATACATCACAGATTTGAACCATTGGTCCGGTGGCAGTTGATTAAAAATACTATATTATATAAATACTCTGAATACTCTAAATATATAAGTCACCAAATAAAAAAAAACGTCATATTTATTCCGAAGTTTTCTATTCTCACTGAATAATGAAATTGAATATTCATTTTCATCTCTGAAGCAACAGCGAGAGTAAAACAACATTCATCCATCAACTAAACGGATTGTTGGGCATAAGTTCCTTTGTGAAATGATACGTCTGACGTCGCACCACGGTGGGTATATTATTTCACCAATCAAAACTCGACTCCATTTTTTCAGATATATTTCATTTCACTAGGGACATAAATACAGAGAGTCTAGATGGAAATACTTTAATGATATGGTTTATATGACTTGGGTAAATGATGAATGATTTACGGTATATTGGAATTTCAAGTCAGTAAATATGTATTATTTATATTTTTGGTATAATTTTTGTATGAGTAAGTGAACGGTTAGAGAAATGGTCGTGGATGAGAAAGCTAGGATAACCGTCACTTCAATAATCATTAGACGAGCTTTAGCAAGGATTCAATTTGACATACTGAAAAAAACTGGTGTTAGTTTTTTTTTTGTCAGTTCTCCACAGGTCAAACGGCTACAGCTATCAACTTCAAACTTTTTTTCAATATGGTTTCTCATCTAATTTAGATCTGTATAGTTTTGTGGCATTATCGGGGGGTAACTTTTTTTTATGAATTTTAGAAATTTAGAATAACCCAGCGGGAAAAAAAGAAAATGGTTTTATTTTCCAAAAAAATGAAATTTTGCGTGAAGTTGAATTACATTTTGATACACATTTCTAAAAATTTTCAGCTTGATCGGTTCAGCCATTATGAAGAAAAAACATAAAATGTGCTAAATTGGTACCACTCGGATCAGTTTTTACCCATTTTCATCCATATATAAATATATATATATATATATATATATATATATATATATATATATATATATATATATATATATAAACTCATACTTTATTGTAAAATAAAGAACGTGAATAGAAAAAAACTATTGATACAATTAATAATTGATAATTAATAACAATTAACAATTAACAATAATTAATAAAGAACCTGATATATATATATATATATATATATATACACACATATATTATCGTAAAAAAAGGAAATGAATGAAATATTCGACTGATTTCCCAATGAATGCGTGATAGCATAATGAGTTAAATGAAGAAACTATAATGTATAAAAGTAATCCAATCACCAGTCTTATGTTCTTATAGTGTATATACCTTCTTCGGACGGATATTTTATCCATGTATGGATAATTATTGATGACATTTTCTCCAGTCTTATATTAATTTAAAATTTTCTTCGAAACTTCTATCCATTACATTTTCATTTTATGTAATAATTAATTCCATAAAACTGGTAAACCCTTCATCATATTATATAAGAATAGGAATTTATCATAACGAAAGTTCAAAGAGGTTCAAATATTAAAATTAAAAAAATGTATCGGTAAAAGTTCAATAATTAAGTTTCGAATTGATGAATAAAGTGGAAAGAGGATACAAGGGGGTTGGGTGATATATACTGCGTTTTACTGCTATGTAAAATAAACACAAGATTAGCTATATATAAGTTTTGCCACTGAAATAAAAATACAGTTTATAAACAGTTACAAAAGTTCGCCAAACTTTTTCAAAGTTTATTTCATTTATAGGTGATAAAGTATTTGTTTAATTTTTTCACGCACCTCAGTTTGAAGATTGAACGTTACATTCTATTTTCTTTCTCCATCGTTGAAATTGAAAAAAGATAATTTTTTGGTGGAGGTGCCGGGTCATGTTATGAAAGTTATACATTGGACCAATGTCAAAATCACGGGGACGATTCCGTACCATATACGATGATGAGAATAGTTTATTTATGAATCGATATTTGACTCAAAATTATTGCTATAACGACCAATGATGGAAGGTAGGATCGTTCGGTCGGGACACCACAAGGGCGATCTCACCACATCATAATAGTAATAATCATGAGAAGAAAATAATCTGAACAAAGTGTGTTCAGGTACATTTTTCTGAAGAGTGGCTGCATATGAAGTTATGAAATCTTTACAGTATGTTTTTCACATTTTTTAAAATTTTGACGGAAAAAAAAATGGCCATAGGGGCCTACAGTGAATAGCTACTTTTTAATAGAAACTTTCACTATAGAATATGTCAGAAAAAAGTAAAAAATAAGAATATATGTAAATGATTCCGATTTCGATACGGAAACCAAATTCTGAAACATCCCGTGTTTAGGCCTGGAAGGTTCATGAATGAGTAGAAAAAATCAGAAATATATCTAAGCCCAAAGTGTCGGTAAAGCTACCTAAAGTCGTGAAATTTAACATGGCAGATATAGCCACTTCCGGGTTCCCTTTAATCAAGTTATTTTCAGCAACGTGTAACACATACATTTCCCCAGGACATATTTATATCACATCCTATAAACAACCACACTAACTTCCACTAATGCTATTGGATCGACACTCCCAATCGTAGTTGTTGAAACAGTCAATCGGCAACGCCAACACTCGGCCCACTAACTATACAAACATAATTCAATTCAACAATCGGATATCTTACACTTACAGTAAGTTATTCGTTATACGACTTTCATTCCGCGTTCGTCGCCTAAGAAGCTTGTTAGGCATGCCTCTAGCAGCCAATTGCCATTGTTAATTCCGAACTACTAGTAAGCTCCCCCCCCCCCCCACGTACAGCCAACATGAGCCCCTTAAGGGACATTCTGCAAGTCACAAACTTTCTTATACGCTTCGAGGCCTACAAAGATACACTCTGTGTCTAATTGTCAAAGAACAGTGCTAATAGAATTTAGTCAGACTGACTAAAACCCATATAAATGTCACTGTTTCTAAATGTAGAGCGGTTTACATTTCTTGGTAAATTACATTACACATTTTGGTATAGTGCTGTAGACTTCATTAATTTATACAGTGTGTTGCTATCTGGTATAACTGTTTGTATTCGTGTGGATGGATGAAAATGTTAACCATAAGAGAGGGAAGATGAGCGAAAATAAAGAAAGGCCATTTGCATAATGCCGGTGCTAGCCTCCCAGTCTAGAAAACCCGCGCGGTATAAAGTCTCTCACGACAACAATGGCTGTTACCAAGGCCTGATGAATGACCTACCCAGCCTCTGCTTGTTCGTGGGGGTTAATCTCACTGCAGGAGCTACCCCTCCTCTTCCACGCCCCCCTCCCCTCCTTCTCCATATCCCCCCCTCCTTTCCTCATCGTCTCTACCACACATACACATTGCATATACATCCTCTTGTTTCTCTTCTAGTTCCTGGGTTTCGCTTCTCAACTTCGAACACTTCCTTACCTAGTTTGAAACTTTTGAAGCTGGATCAAATATTGTAACTCTATTCTTGCTGTTGGATGGTTTGGATTCGTATTACTATTGATGCACTTTATGTGATTATAATTAATGAGAATAATCACGTTTGTATTAATTGAATAATTAAATCAATTATGTGGAATGTCATTGAACTAGGAGAACGCCATAAATGCCGTTGTGAGATGAGCGAGTTGGGTTATGAAAATCCAACATGGATCATTTTCTCGTATACGCGTCTGGAGTATTTGAAGTAAAAATTCACACAAATAGACCCTATGAATCAATATCACGCTTATTATTTACGAAGTTTTCTCCAATTTGCGTTATTTTATGGGATGTTTCGCAGAATAAACGAATGGTAGTGCTCCGAAATTATTAATACCCAGTTTGGTATAAAGAGAAAAGTTGATATATTCGTAGAATTCTGAAGTTGATTGATACCAACATCGCACTTGAAGATAAAGCAGACTACTTCTCAGAATATTATGTCACAATATAAAACATATTATTAGCTCAAGTTCATTTGATCAGAAATTGAATTACGAATATGATAATTCAATAGCATTGAGTTTAAATGATGGTTTCACACACAAAAAAAAACTGTTGATATACCTAGTCATATATGTTCAGTTTGAACTATTTTTTCTAGGTTTTCAAAGAAATATAATTCATCATTCATCATTATTCATTCACAGGTTTCTACAAATGGTATTTCATTACAGATGGCCGAATCCTAAACTGAGAAAGATAGACGAAGACACCTTCAATTCGAATATAAAATGGAGTCACTGGAATTAAAAAATAAACTCTGGTAGATCGAGTAGTAAGAAGTATTAAATAAAATACCCTGTCAGTATGATTGTTTACTCTAAATCGTTCCTCCAATGTATTGCAATATCCTACTGTCCCGTTAATACACGAGCATAATCCACTTTACAATGTATTGTTTGGTATTGTATTCATTTTTCGCAGACTTTCACATTTCAAAAATATAGAAATTCTAAAAATACAAATTATATCAAATATAATAGATCAAAATCAATAAAATACAATGTAGTTATTCAATGTTAAAACCATTTATGAAAAACGATGAATATATTTAGGGTATGCTATAATTTTTAATTTTCCGACAAAACCAAACACATAAATGATTAATTCAATTAATTGACTATCATTTCCCTCTCCTCCTTTTTCATATATAATTTTTACAACATTTTATTCACAGATCTACGTAGTTTATTATAGTTTTCACAAATTTTTTTTACTTCCTTAAAGTGTTGAGTTTTTGCTTTTTATTGCATATGCTAATTAATTACATTTTCATTGTCAGTTACATTTCCTTAATCAATTATCATTCTTTCTATCATTCTATCAATTGCTCATTATTCTGTTTTGAACATAGCAGCCACTTATTGTGATGACAGAGTATGATAATAAATATATTCATACTGGGGTAAAAACAAGATGCATACAATTTTGATATGTCATGATTCAACAATTATAAAAATACTTCTGAATATTTACACTTTATAATTGTTCTCACAATGATTCAACAATTATAAAAATACTTCTGAATATTTACACTTTATAAGTGTTCTCACCTACCTTGATATTATAACACGGCAATGACGTACCATTTCTGTCACATTCCCAAGTAATCGCATGTAGCTTCGAAGTCTAAGTTTATTATACTCGAATGTATGCAATAAGTTATGCATATTTTGAATGACAGAATGAGGTTAAGCTATGTTGAGCAAAGTTTCTGTCAAAGATGTACAGGATACATCCCATATCCTGTTGTCTTACCCTGCAATCTCAGTAAGTTGAAATAACATTTGGATAGCTCTAGTAGACAGTAACAGGAAAGTGATGAAATTCCAAAAGAAACTTTATTCGTAGGACCACGTTATTATAAAGCCTGAATAAGAAGTTATTCGTTGATTATTAGACGAGCTTTAGCGAGGATTCAATTTGACATACTGAAAAAAATTGGTGTTCGTTTTTATGTTTTTTTTTGTTTGTTGTTTGTTTTTATGTTTTTTTGTAGGTTCTCCACAGGTCAAACGGCTGCAGCTATCAACTTCAAACTTTTTTTCAATATGGTTCCTCATCTAACTTGGATCTGTATAGTTTTGTGGCATTATCGGGGGGTAACTTTTTTTTTATGAATTTTAGAAATTTCAAAAATACCCATTAGAATAACATGGCGGAAAAAAAAGAAAATATTTTTATTTTTTCAAGAAATGAAATTTTGCGTGAAGCTGAATTACATTTTGACACACATTTCTAAAAATTGTCAGCTTGATCGGGTCAGCCATTATGAAGAAAAAACATAAAATGTGCTAAATTGGTACCACTCGAAGCAGTTTTTACCCATTTTCACCCATACTATTACTATCCGCTCGTCTAACAACGCATATATGGCGTTTTCCTAGTTCTATGAAAATGTGACGTGTATTGCAAATACAGTATATGAAAAGCACCACAATGAGACAGTGAATTCTCCAAAAATTTAGCTGTTGGTAGGTATGTCAAGCAAATAATATTAATCACAATATGCGCACATCTATTATAAGCCTACTTCAGACGCCAATATGCGTGGGTTAGCAAGTCATAAACACCTGTTGGCGACTTTGAAGCTACGAAAAAATGGAGATGCAAATACACTCTGAAAAGTAATGTGGTATATTGATATTATAGTATCATATTCGTATATCCGCGAAAGAGTCGGGTACCATCAAAACAAACGCACATATACAATTATAATAATTCAAATTGTATACTTGTGTTTTTTTAGGGTATATTCTTATTTTCCAGATAGATATTCACGACAACGAACGTAATAAAATCATTCAAAGACGTAGAATCCTCGAAGTTGAAGCGAAATAACCTAATTATGAAAGTTTTACTGGTATTTAATTAGTAGACGATATTCTTCTTTCGTAACTAGAAGTATGATTATCGTCACATAATATATATATATATATATATATATATATATATATATATATATATATATATATATATATATATATATATATATATATATATATATATATATATATATATATATATATATATATATATATAATATATATATATACATATATATGGATGGAATAAAGTGGAAAAACAATCAACGTGTAATGATTGCATTGCGTGAACCAAGTTCCACGTCAAACATTTTCCATTTTTCATCCATTTCCCAGATACTCAACATTCCCATGATTTTTCCCATTCTCTCTTGTAACTGGGAAGTATGCCAGAATAAATGTCCAACTTGCGGATAATAACGATATCACCTTAGTATATACGCTGTTGTTTTTTCATGAATAGTTAATTTTCACATGCAAATCTCTCTCGGTTTTTGAGCGTGATAAAACCTGACTTTATTGTTCCTTATCATACCGAATGGGCCGTGTGTGCCTTAGGCACATTGCGCCCTAGGCACATTGCGCCCAGATCAGACGCATTCGGATCTATTCACAATCCCTCTCAATGTTATCGCACCTCGTTCTTAACGGCGTGGACCTTTTGCTCTAACTGAGGCGACTGTGTGTTGACCCATTTCTGCGTCACGTCTTCGCCCAAATTCTTTCTCATAGAATCAGTATTTTCACAAGGTTTATGCCAGATAAAGGAAATTGTGATTTTCGGGTCGGAATAGAAATGTGAGAAGGGTGAATAAGGGAGGGAGCTCGGTGCGAATAAAAGTATTATATTGTAATGAATGGTTTTTGGTTTGTACTAGTGTAGGAGAATTTTGTTAGTTCAAAACGACTTGAAATATAGAATAGTTCCATATGAAAATTTTTATTTTTTAACCTATAATTCAATATTACTTACTTTCTACAATTTTCATTTTCCATATTGTATGCTCAATGCAACTTGAAGTGTCAGGACAAAGAATATTTCATACATGCTCGACATAATTAAGGGACATCACGACCCTAGAACAGTGAAACTAGATATCAATGTAATGATCACGATATTTCCCCCCTCAATTTTATAGAGGAAACTAGAAAAAATCATCTCAATTTGAGAAATTATAATAATTTTTGTGGCCTCCAGAGACCATGAGTCATGACGTAGACATCTCCAATTCTGTATGGAAACATTAACAGAATCGAGTAATGCCTACGTCACGATTCAGTAAAAGGGCCGGTCTGTGGACAGTAGATTAAACTTGGTGAATGAGAACAACGCACGATTTTAAAAACCCCCATTACTTTCCCTTTTTTTAAAAACCCCGGGTTTTTGCCCAAAACTGACCCCCCCTGTTTCCCATCCCCCCCACTTTTTGCCCTTTTTAAAAACATTGGGGGCACAGTTGCAGGAATGTTTCCCCGCGATTTTTTTGGTTTTAAAAACCCGGGGGGGAAAAATTGAGGGTTTCCCATGGAAATTTGGGGTTTTTCAAAACCCCTTGGGGCCCCCTTTCCCCAATGTTTCCCAAGCCGCACTTTACATTTGTCCGCCTTTTTCAAAACACCTTCGCGTGCCGAGCAATTTTGACGCGCCAAAGTTTCCCTTTCGCCGACTTTACATTGTCGCCTTTTTCAAAAACCACCTTCGCGGTCGCACGAGCAATCGCACGCGCCAACTGTTTCCATTGCCGGACTTTAATTTGTCGATTTGTCAAATTACCTTCGCGGCCGCACAAGCAATCTGCGCCCGGCAACTGTTTCCCATTGCCGGACTTTACATTTGTTCGCCTTTGTCAAATTACCTTCGCGGTCGCACGAGCAATCTGCACGCGCCAACTGTTTCCCATCGCCGCACTTTACATTTGTCCGCCTTTTTCAAAACACCTTCGCGGGCGCACGAGCAATCTGCGCCCGGCAACTGTTTCCCATTGCCGGACTTTACATTTGTCCGCCTTTGTCAAATTACCTTCGCGGCCGCACAAGCAATCTGCGCCCGGCAACTGTTTCCCATTGCCGGACTTTACATTTGTCCGCCTTTGTCAAATTACCTTCGCGGTCGCACGAGCAATCTGCACGCGCCAACTGTTTCCCATCGCCGCACTTTACATTTGTCCGCCTTTTTCAAAACACCTTCGCGGGCGCACGAGCAATCTGCACGCGCCAACTGTTTCCCATCGCCGCACTTTACATTTGTCCGCCTTTTTCAAAACACCTTCGCGGGCGCACGAGCAATCTGCACGCGCCAACTGTTTCCCATCGCCGCACTTTACATTTGTCCGCCTTTTTCAAAACACCTTCGCCTGCGCACGAGCAATCTGCACCCGCCACAGGGAAATAAACAACGTCATCATTCTTTAGAATCTAGTTTCAGGGTCGTGGTGTTCTCAACTTTCATATTAATTATTGTGAGTGACAAATTCATTCAACATTAGTTTATACATCTATGATTGTGAAGTTGACTTGATAATTCATTTCGAACCTCTATCAAAGCGTTCATGCCTGAGATCAGTGTAGATTCTGAGAACAATCGATTCTGATACAATATACCACGAATACAGATGGGCTATTCAACAAAATATGAACACACATCCTCAGGGTTCTTCGTGGAGAAGCGTGTCATTATTTTTATATGTAGGCCTATTGATTAAAAGTTGATAACAAAATTATTATTATATAAAAATGTATAAAATGTTTTTCCAATATTTTCCCATTCTTTTAAATTCTCATTGACATTAATAAAAAGTAAAAACCAACCATCTTCAAGAAGACATTTTAAAAAAGAAAGAATTATTGCTCCAAAAGCTGTTTAAAAAGCTTGAATAAACCACATGTCGCATATCTACTAAAATGTTTAACTATTGCCTTAGTTTAGCAGAGACCATGGGAATACATACGCGGCATTTTAATATTTGAAAAGTTAAGGGAGTGAAGAGAATTTAAATGACAAAAGTTTTTGTAAGTCAAGAATACAGAAGACGTGATCTCGACGTAAGTAATGTCTGGAGGGATGCAGTGCGGTACGGGGACACCAGCTGAAGGTTTCATAGCTTTCATAAAGAATGCAGAGAAGTTGGGTTTACTCCACAGGCAGCTTTGGTCGAACGAGAATTTTTCATACTATGAGAATTTAAATTCTTTTCAAACCTTTGTCCTCTCTTGAAGGTGTATGTGTATGTGCTTGGATAATATTGCTGGATGAGCGAAGCGAGGACTATATTTGACTGTATTAGAAAAACGAATATTGTTGAATAATGAAAATTATCAAAGAAGAATTGAAACAGGAATAAATGATATTCTGCAAACACATTTTTTCATGTTTATGCTCAATAATTTGAATGATTCTTTCCAAATATTCTTCCCATTATAAATACGCGTATACTGGCGCAAATAATGCACTACAGCTTAAGCCCACTTTCCCAAAATAGTAAACGAAAATACTAAAAAAAGTGAAGTTTTCAAAAAAATTACCTGGGGGATGAGCGCTTCCCCCCCCCCTCCAGGTTCCCCACGGAGGATACCTCTTATTAATGATTTTAAATTTGGGGAGTTTAAATTTTCACTATAACACTGGTTGAAAAAGTACGGATTCTTTTTTCAAGCTTAGGCCCAGTTTTACGAATCTTAGTTAAGTACTAATCCAGTAACTATTTGTTGAAGGTACGAAAATATCATACGTAACCAATGGTGTAAAAGTAAATTTCTAAATGTTAACAAAATCGATTTGTATACGGTTAGATCAAATTGAAGATATTTTTGATGTAACTTGTCATGTGCTAATAATTGGATGAGGGGAGCGAAGACTTCTATTGGGTCGGAGATGTATCTTCCTCTTTTTTTTTGTATGCGCTGCACAGGTCGCAATGTTTAATTGACCAATATGATTTTAACCACCTTAGCCAACTTGACCAACTTGACAACTTGTAACTATAGTTTTGGGAATAAATCGGTTTAACCACTTGTCGGGTTGGATGATCGGATCCACAGGTCGGATGGTTCGTGCGATCAGTCTGATTTTTTTTCATGAACACGCTGGCTCATGCAAGTCGGACCTGTCAAGTTTTTTGTCCTGATCAGTTGAACCACTTTTGAGAAAAAAAAATATTTCAAAATAATTTCCAAAAATTTTTTTTTTTTTTTTTGATTTTTTAAAATTTCTACCTCAAATGTTGCCACTATGATCACGATCACGGAGTTAAACACCACCGGAGTTAAACACGATCACGGAGTTAAACACCGATTGATTAAAGCGTTTAGAAAACAATTAAAAGTGTAGTTTTTAAATTGAAGTGACCGTTGGGCGTGGGTTCGAGTCCCGCATAAGGCATGGGTTTTTGTAATCGTCCTTTAACCTATCATCACTTCATCGTTGCATTATCACCCACTCATTCGTACCCCCATATAATCTAGCTGTTGGTGGGGTCGTTAAGCACCATCAAAAAAAGGATCACAAAAGCGCGCTCAATTTCAGATAATAACTAACTTTGAAGGAAAAGTTGGTCATCCCAGACTGGGTCATTCCAAAGTGATGCAAGTGACTCTTGGCAAGGGAGATATTTATAGCGAAGAATTGTGTCAGAAGTTTGAATTTTAAATTGTACACGTACTTGTAGGATACAGTGAGACGTGTCAGAATGATATTTTTATCATGATATAACATGATATGTAATACGAAATCCTTGAAGAAAATCGCAATTTATGTATGATAAGTAGACAGTTGAGGTTATATAGTAAGACTGGAAGCGATGAAGTTGTTTATAAACATATATGAACAATTATTTTCGAAGTTGTCTTATAATGGCAACATGTGTTGAATTAAATTATGATCTAAATTGATCGTATTTACAACAAAAGCATAAAGAATGTATTCTCTGTCAGTAAGAGCCGGTTGTACCAAATGACGATTAGTGAATTGAGCAAAAATTATCAAATGAACTTGTTAACCCTTGGATTCATGCTATTATATATTTTGTACTTTTTGTACCTTTCATATTTTGTACCTTGAAAAGTAATGTTTAACTAATTAATATTTATTCATCAGTTGGTCTAATAGGCTCCAAGATAGTCAGAACTGAATTAGTTTCTCTCAAGCCGTTGACAAATGAGAGGGACAATACGAAACCTGTGAAACTGTGTTGGTGTGTGGAGGGATGGTGGAGGAAGGGTGGGGGAAGATCTTTAGTCTCAATGAAGAATACCCGGCACTTCCACCAAAATATTTTTTCTTCAGGAATTGTACTGGCGTATTCGAATGGACCTGTGCCCTAGTTTGCTTTAGATTATTTACACTTCCAACTCTGTTAGAGCTAGAAGTTTTGAAACGGAAACTCTGTATAAACGATTCTGTGTTATATTAGATATTTCCTCAAGATAATATTTTTGGATTGAATACTAATATTAGAAGGGAAATTGATCTGAAGAATTGATAAGTACACAAAGTGTAGATGAGTATTCCTTGATTCCATTCTTCCAATTATCATTAGTTTCATAATTCTCCTATGTAATCGATAATAATCTCAATTTCATTACTAATACCCATCATTTCAATATTGAGTTATTCAATAACGTTTTTGATTTTTGCAACATCGGTCGATCGGGGTTTGGCTCTCGCGATAGAATCTGACATCAGATCCGGACGCAACTGGCACCACGCGTGTAGTCTGTGACCATCTATCCACCACTTTGTCGATATTAAATTTCGTTCTCCGACAATCACGATTTGGAGATCGCTTATGGGGAATACAATGTTAAAACAATGTTAAATTTTGGATTCTGCCGCCGTGCAGGAACGGAGATCCACAACGAGATGGGTGTAGCGATGAAATGTTCGTCTCATCAATACCTATCTGCTGGTACCAATCCAGTCTCGATCTGACTCGCCGTTCTCCCGTTATCGCTCTTAACCTAAGTTGGGCCATTGATTTTTGCAACTTCGATCGATCGCGATTTGGCCCTCACGAGAGAACCTGACATGAGATCCGGACGCAACTGGCACTACGTGTGAAGTCCGTGACCATCTATCCACCACTGCTTACCCAATGTCGATATTAAATTTCGTTCTCCGACAATCACGCTTTGGAGTTCGCTTATGGGGAATATAATGTTGAAACAATGTTGAATTTTTGTTTCTGCCACCGTGTAGGAACGGAGATCCACAACGAGATAGGTGTAACGACGATTTGTTTGTCTCGTCAAAACCTATCTGCTGGTACCAATCCAGTCTCGATCCGACCCGCCGTTCTCCCCTTATCGCTCTTAACCTAAGTTGGGCCATTGATTTTTGCAACTTCGGTCGATCGCGGTTTGGCTCTCGCGAGAGAACCTGACATCAGATCCGGACGCAACTGGCACTACGTGTGTAGTCCGTGACCATCTATCCACCACTGCTTACCCAATGTCGATATTAAATTTCGTTCTCCGACAATCACGCTTTGGAGTTCGCTTATGGGGAATACATTGTTGAAACAATGTTGAATTTTTGTTTCTGCCGCCGTGCAGGAACGGAGATTCACAACGAGATGGGTGTAACGACGAAACGTTCGACTCGTCAATACCTATCTGCTGGAACCTATCCAGTCTCGATCCGACTCGCCGTTCTCCTCTTATCGCTCTTAATCCTAAGTTATGGCCATTGATTTTTGCAACTTCGATCGATCGCGATTTGGCGCTCACGAGAGAACCTGACATCAGATCCGGACGCAACTGGCACTACGTGTGTAGTCCGTGACCATCTATCCACCACTGCTCACCCAATGTCGATATTAAATTTCGTTCTCCGACAATCACGCTTTGGAGTTCGCTTATGGGGAATATAATGTTAAAACAATGTTGAATTTTTGTTTCTGCCGCCGTGCAGGAACGGAGATCCACAACGAGATAGGTGTAACGAACGAAATTGTTCGTCTCGTCAATACCTATCTGCTGGTACCAATCCAGTCTCGATCCGACCCGCCGTTCTCCTCTTATCGCTCTTAACCTAAGTTGGGCCATTGATATTTACAACTTCGGTCGATCGCGATTTGGCGCTCACGAGAGAACCTGACATCAGATTCGGACGCAACTGGCACTACGTGTGTAGTCCGTGACCATCTATCCACCACTGCTTACTCGATGTCGATATTAAATTTCGTTCTCCGACAATCACGCTTTGGAGTTCGCTTATGGGGAATATAATGTTGAAACAATGTTGAATTTTTGTTTCTGCCGCCGTGCAGGAACGGAGATCCACAACGAGATGAGTGTAACGACGATTTGTTCGTCTTGTCAATACCTATCTGCTGGTACCTAATCCAGTCTCGATCCGACGCGCCGTTCTCCTCTTATCGCTCTTAATCTAAGTTATGTCATTGATTTTTGCAACTTCGGTCGATCGCGATTTGGCGCTCACGAGAGAACCTGACATCAGATCCGGACGCAACTGGCACTACGTGTGTAGTCCGTGACCATCTATCCACCACTGCTTACCCAATGTCGATATTAAATTTCGTTCTCCGACAATCACGCTTTGGAGTTCGCTTATGGGGAATATAATGTTGAAACAATGTTGAATTTTTGTTTCTGCCGCCGTGCAGGAACGGAGATCCACAACGAGATGAGTGTAACGACGATTTGTTCGTCTTGTCAATACCTATCTGCTGGTACCAATCCAGTCTCGATCCGACCCGCCGTTCTCCTCTTATCGCTCTTAACCTGAGTTATGTCATTGATTTTTGCAACTTCGGTCGATCGCGATTTGGCGCTCACGAGAGAACCTGACATCAGATCCGGACGCAACTGGCACTACGTGTGTAGTCCGTGACCATCTATCCACCACTGCTTACCCAATGTCGATATTAAATTTCGTTCTCCGACAATCACGCTTTGGAGTTCGCTTATGGGGAATATAATGTTAAAACAATGTTGAATTTTTGTTTCTGCCGCCGTGCAGGAACGGAGATCCACAACGGAATGGGTGTAACAACGAAATGTTTGTCTCGTCAATACCTATCTGCTGGTACCAATCCAGTCTCGATCCGACCCGCCGTTCTCCTCTTATCGCTCTTAACCTAAGTTGGGCCATTGATTTTTGCAACTTCGGTCGATCGCGATTTGGCGCTCACGAGAGAACCTGACATCAGATCCGGACGCAACTGGCACTACGTGTGTAGTCCGTGACCATCTATCCACCACTGCTTACCCAATGTCGATATTAAATTTCGTTCTCCGACAATCACGCTTTGGAGTTCGCTTATGGGGAATATAATGTTGAAACAATGTTGAATTTTTGTTTCTGCCGCCGTGCAGGAACGGAGATCCACAACGAGATGGGTGTAACAACGAAATGTTCGTCTCGTCAATACCTATCTGCTGGTACCAATCCAGTCTCGATCCGACCCGCCGTTCTCCTCTTATCGCTCTTAACCTAAGTTATGTCATTGATTTTTGCAACTTCGGTCGATCGCGATTTGGCGCTCACGAGAGAACCTGACATCAGATCCGGACGCAACTGGCACTACGTGTGTAGTCCGTGACCATCTATCCACCACTGCTTACCCAATGTCGATATTAAATTTCGTTCTCCGACAATCACGCTTTGGAGTTCGCTTATGGGGAATATAATGTTGAAACAATGTTGAATTTTTGTTTCTGCCGCCGTGCAGGAACGGAGATCCACAACGAGATGGGTGTAGCGATGAAATGTTCGTCTCGTCAATACCTATCTGCTGGTACCAATCCAGTCTCGATCCGACTCGCCGTTCTCCCGTTATCGCTCTTAACCTAAGTTGGGCCATTGATTTTTGCAACTTCGATCGATCGCGGTTTGGCTCTCGCGAGAGAACCTGACATCAGATCCGGACGCAACTGGCACTACGTGTGTAGTCCGTGACCATCTATCCACCACTGCTTACCCAATGTCGATATTAAATTTCGTTCTCCGACAATCACGCTTTGGAGTTCGCTTATGGGGAATATAATGTTAAAACAATGTTGAATTTTTGTTTCTGCCGCCGTGCAGGAACGGAGATCCACAACGAGATGAGTGTAACAACGAAATGTTCGTCTCGTCAATACCTATCTGCTGGTACCAATCCAGTCTCGATCCGACCCGCCGTTCTCCTCTTATCGCTCTTAACCTAAGTTATGTCATTGATTTTTGCAACTTCGGTCGATCGCGATTTGGCGCTCACGAGAGAACCTGACATCAGATCCGGACGCAACTGGCACTACGTGTGTAGTCCGTGACCATCTATCCACCACTGCTTACCCAATGTCGATATTAAATTTCGTTCTCCGACAATCACGCTTTGGAGTTCGCTTATGGGGAATATAATGTTAAACAATGTTGAATTTTTGTTTCTGCCGCCGTGCAGGAACGGAGATCCACAACGAGATGGGTGTAGCGACGATTGTTCGTCTCGTCAATACCTATCTGCTGGTACCAATCCAGTCTCGATCCGACTCGCCGTTCTCCCGTTATCGCTCTTAACCTAAGTTGGGCCATTGATTTTTGCAACTTCGATCGATCGCGGTTTGGCTCTCGCGAGAGAACCTGACATCAGATCCGGACGCAACTGGCACTACGTGTGTAGTCCGTGACCATCTATCCACCACTGCTTACCCAATGTCGATATTAAATTTCGTTCTCCGACAATCACGCTTTGGAGTTCGCTTATGGGGAATATAATGTTAAAACAATGTTGAATTTTTGTTTCTGCCGCCGTGCAGGAACGGAGATCCACAACGAGATGGGTGTAACAACGAAATGTTTGTCTCGTCAATACCTATCTGCTGGTACCAATCCAGTCTCGATCCGACTCGCCGTTCTCCCGTTATCGCTCTTAACCTAAGTTGGGCCATTGATTTTTGCAACTTCGATCGATCGCGGTTTGGCTCTCGCGAGAGAACCTGACATCAGATCCGGACGCAACTGGCACCACGCATGCAGTCTGTGACCATCTATCCACCACTGTTTCCCCAGTGTCGATATAGAATGTCGTTTCCGACAATCACGATTTGGAGTTCGCTTATGGGGAATATAATGTTAAAACAATGTTGAATTTTTGTTTCTGCCGCCGTGCAGGAACGGAGATCCACAACGAGATGAGTGTAACAACGAAATGTTCGTCTTGTCAATACCTATCTGCTGGTACCAATCCAGTCTCGATCCGACTCGCCGTTCTCCCGTTATCGCTCTTAACCTAAGTTGGGCCATTGATTTTTGCAACTTCGATCGATCGCGGTTTGGCTCTCGCGAGAGAACCTGACATCAGATCCGGACGCAACTGGCACTACGTGTGTAGTCCGTGACCATCTATCCACCACTGCTTACCCAATGTCGATATTAAATTTCGTTCTCCGACAATCACGCTTTGGAGTTCGCTTATGGGGAATATAATGTTAAAACAATGTTGAATTTTTGTTTCTGCCGCCGTGCAGGAACGGAGATCCACAACGAGATGGGTGTAACAACGAAATGTTCGTCTCGTCAATACCTATCTGCTGGTATAAATCCGGTCTCGGTTCTTCCGTTATCGCTCTTAACCTAAGTTAGGCCATTGATTTTTGCAACTTCCGTCGATCGCGATTTGGCCCTCGCGAGAGAATCCTACATCAGATCCGTCGATATAAAATTTCGTTTCTCGACAATCACGATTGGCCACCTCAATTTGAGAAAACTTCACATCTGGTAGTTATATATAATTATCTTGAAGAGATTCCATTGAGTTTACATTTTTAATTACTGAGCCTTGTTCACTAGATGTGATCAATGAAATTTGGCAAAACTAGAATTCAATCACAAAATCATAGTAATTTCCATCTGATTATTCTTAGCTATTTTTGTTTTGTGAAACATTCTCTAGTAATTTTAGTAAAGAGCTTGGAAATGTAATTCACTCACGACGGCCAATAAAAGAGAAAATAGATTTTCATGAAAATTTGATTAAAAACAAAATGGCGGCTTCGATTTGAGTAAACGTTTTTCACTTCAGTTTGATGTACTGGGGCAATCAAAAATCACTGGAAAAGTCTCTGTCACAATTTGTTCGATACTAAATCTCAGTTTGACAGGATTACAGGGGCACTAAGGTGCCAATCTTGGATTCTACCGTTTTTAAGTCTCATTATGTTAAGGTAGTGAATGCACGGTGCCTATACAAAATAGTAGAGAAATTCACCCTTAATATTTTTTCATATGTTCACTAACCAGCGTCAATGAATAGAAAAGTATATAAATTCTAAGATAATTCCACCATGTAGGAGCACGAATATAACTTCATGATTCCATGCTCTTCAATTAATATTAACATCCTATTTCTGTTAATTAAATCAGTTGAGATGATAATTGAATTGAGAAGAAAATTAATTTCATCACATTCTTGGCATTCATTGACGTCTTAAAACTGATTGAATGCACACAAATAGAATGTCGTATAATTCAAGAGATAAATCATCTTGGAGTTGATATACTTTTTTATTCTATGACACTGGTTCGTGAAAATAGAAATAAATTGTAAATATGAATTCCTCTATTTCTACCAGGCGCAGATATCCTGTGGGAACAACAATTTCCCCCCACTTTTTTCTGCCTATTCATTAGTTTTTCTACGTTTCTGCATGGTTCCCGGTTAAAAAAAGTACACACGGTAATCAACATAATAGAAATTTCAGTAAAATATCGACTTTTCAAGTTTTTTCAGCATTGAATTAAAGGGCAAGAATTTTCACACGGACGATTACAGTTTTTGAATTAGTTATTTGTTTGTTGACTCAACGACCCCACCAACAGATAGGTTATATGGGGGTACGAATGAGCAGGTGATTATGAAATTATGAGTCGATAAGTGAAAATACATTTACAAAAACCCATGTTTCATACAGGATTCAGTGTCTGAAGCGTGCCTTAGCTAACTGTTTGAGCTAACGAGTGCGGCTTTAATTCTCAAGTATTGAGACATACCAGTAGATAATTCTGAAATAGCCCCCTACGCACTCCTTTCAATACCACCACATTTTATCGTATTCAATCCTGTTAATCTAAAAAATTCCATTTCTCTCAAGACCTAATATACAAATATGGACGCATTTGAGACTTGGTTAGAAAAAAAAAACACCACTGGAAGTTGAAACATGTAATAGATTCTGTTCGGTATGTAAATTATGTAAATACTAGCGTGTTTCACCTGAATTGTGGTGATACGAAAAAAAACGCAATAATATATGCTAGCAGTTCCAGCATCCAACGTAACCCGACACGAAAAGGGGTTTCGGACGGGAACGGAGGGGAGCGTGGTCCAAAGTTTTAGATTACATTTTTCTACACGAAGGACTAGTCGTTGTGGTCAGATGGCTGTAGGAAGTGGTGATGGTATGGGAGGCTGGGGAGGGAAGAGGTTTAGTGGGTGAGATGAAATGGCTCTACTGGGGACAACAGAGCCTACGTCATAGGAGGGTATAGGAGAGCACTGCGGTTAAAACTCGACCGCCTGTTGCCGACTCCACGTTGACGTCATTTAGCAGAAGAGTTAGGTGGTAGTTTGGCGGGTGGAGGGAGGGGGGAGGGGGGGCGGGGAGGAAGGGGTGTGAAAGGGAAGGGGGGTGTCTGGTAAACACTCGCTGTTGCATTCTTCATGCGAGTATCGCGGAAATTACTCCCGACTAATTAGTAAATTTCCAAACAAGCTCGCCTTTTTTATTTCAGAAATAATTTTCGCTAATCTCCTCTCGAAACTTTTTTTTTCGCGAGTTATTCTTCTCGTTACCATAATTGCCTCGGTAATGGTTATAAGGGAGGAAATAATTTGGTTAAAATGAATATAATATAACTTGGTTGCATTTTTTAAAGTTGGATAGATTAAACATTGGAACAGATGAAATCCTATTCTCATATTCTCGAATCACCCTTTTGACTGATATGTATACACTCACACACATATATACATATATATATATATATATATATATATATATATATATATATATATATATATATATATATATATATATATATATATATATATATATATATAGTTAACCACCAGTCGGTTATCACAATTGTATGATTTTTGAAACTGTCAATAAATTGCGACCATCCCCGGGAGGTCATATTTGAATATATATATATATATATATATATATATATATATATATATATATATATATATATATATATATATATATATATATATATATATATATATACACATATATACACACACACGCATTCAAAACCGCCGTTTGCATATCATTTCCACCCTTCACCGTCAAAGCCAAATAGGTCTGGCTTTATACTTTATCGCGCTTCTGCTTCTGTAGCGTGAAAATAATCATTCTTTACATCACCATTTCTTAACTGAAATTGAAGTTTCAGTATTTTTAGAGCCAACTTCCATTCCCGTTCATATGAAGATACTTCAGACGCTTGCAATGAAAGGAATGGTCGGGATTTTCGTGGTCGATTTTTCTTCACCCCTTTCAGGTCTAACACACTCCTTCATTCACTCTGTTTGAATCACTCTACCATTTTCCAGTATCATATACCCACGCTTTGTTTCATGGTAGGCGTACACCCCACGCACAATGAGCTCTATTTTAATAACCATAATGCCTGGTATGAATAGCGATGGGCAAAGAGCTTAAAATATAACTATACATTTATTAAAGCTGAATATGGTCTATTATATTCGAATTATATAGTTACATTTATATATCACTCTCTTTGATAGAGATTCATATCGATTAACATTCAATTGCAGGTCGTCTATTTTGTATGTTTTTTAAATTATTTCTCTCTTTATTATTATGAGACTCAATTCATTCTCGTATGCACATCACAGAAAATAGAGGAACACAATTCACATTATAATTTAAAAAATAAGAATAAATAAATACAAAAATAAATCGGCGAGGATCAGGTACATGAGCATCTACTCTTCCATCTAACCTCATATATAAAATATCAAGAGGAATTGAACAAAATGAATTGAAATTTTACAAATTATATATATATATATATATATATATATATATATATTACAATCGTCTGCGAAATACGATAACAGTTCTATTAATATGTCGACTGGTACGTTGTGTACTATGCAATTCGAAAAAGCAATATATATATAAATATTGGAATCAGAATGCAATTTAAATGTAAATACAAGTACTACATACGATACATGATACATTGTCCCATCTCATCCATCCATACAGCGGAGTGATTCAATGTTTCCTCTCTGATCCACTATAAAGTTGCTAGTAAATGTCTTTCGCTATCACCGGCTTGTAATACTCGACCTCCGTTATACTTTACAATTTCTTTCATCTTCTGTCCACTACTGTTATGGTAAACCTTATTTATAATACAATATACAAGAATATTCTTCTGAATTTATCTCCATCTTGACTTTTTAGGTATAAGTATGTATATATATATATATATATATATATATATATATATATATATATATATATATATATATATATGTATGTAGTATGTACATGTATGTCCAACAACCATATATAGTCTAACAATATGTGCAAATGTGCAAATTGCGCGATATAATACATTCAAGGAATATTATACTTTTTTTTTCAGGGGGTTTCATAAGTAGTTCATAGTTTTTTTGGAAAAATAGAGTCTATATACAAAATGTTATTCAATATTATAATATCTATAAGTAAATAGGAAACAGTGAATTTGAATTGTACACATACCTGATTTCATTGTATCAATGTACCACTGTTGGCTCGCGGACATGATTACTCGCCGTTTATTTGGACACATCTGTGGAAAAGCATAAATTCAGAATTGGAACAATTAAGAAAGTTACATCTTCAATAGGGTTTATTTATGAACTATCTGGACTGTAAATTATGACCCGAATAATTCAAGAAAACCTGGGCAAAATTGGGCCCGTCCTGCCAATCGGTGAATAGTGACAATAAGATGCCTTCGCGAAATGTATTGCCAATATAAATTGAACGTGAACATATTCTTCAAATAACGTAACCCAACTTCCAAACCAGGATCAGTGATTATGAGAGTTGGTACAACTGAATATTGTCACCAGGAACACGGTAGCCACACTGAATCACTGAGGCATCAGGAAGATGCCCGCAAATTTTATAGTTTTATTATTAATTTCTCAAGGATAATAAACAATGAGAGCACGCCAAGAATAGTGAAACAATTTCCTTTGAAATTATTGGGATATGCTATGAGAATTTCAAGAATTTTTCGTATAGTCGATGGACCACAAAAATGACGACGGGCCGCGGGTTGTGTTCCACTGTTATAAACCGATTAACTTCTCAACGAGAATGGTATCGTTCTCTTTATGGTTGGAAGAGTTAAAATGTAGGTTCTATTCAAAATTCCAAGATCATGAAATAGGATGGACTACAGCTGGGGGGCATTAATGTATAAGATAAACCCACTCTTAACTTAGACCCTGAATTAAATAGGTGGCTGTGTATGGGCTGTTGATATAGGCTTTTCTTCTGTTTTTTGGTATTGTCCTCACTAAAATCGGATTTAATCATACAGGAATGCAGAACCAACAAAGGGAAACCACAAGAAACCCATATAAAGATGGCCGGTGGCGGGGATCGAACAAGGTACAATATAAACATGCGGCGTACGCCTTAACCACTGAGCTACATGTTTGGGTTGGTGCCTGTTCCGACAAGACCTGAAGATGATAGGTGTAATCTCATCATAACGTTGTTTTCCGTCAACCTCAAGACTCAGCCCGCTCACTCCATTTAACCACTCTCAATTTCACATGATTGTAGGCACAATGACGTTCATTTGTACAAGCAATATATTTACGAGTTTAGATTTACGTTTTTTTCTCAAAATAAATCTTGAACGGTAGGCTATATACATATATAATCATCAACAAAATCTTTTGTCACTTCGTTATACGTCCGGTTTTATCAATTCGTAAATTTTTCGCTCAAATCTAATAATGATTTTATTCAACGTGACAACATACAAAAAGAGCTTAATTTTGAAAGTTTTCTCCGAACATAACACTTGTCTTCATTCCTCTACGTGCATTGTGTCATTAAATCACACTACTCAAACAAAACCCTTTTTTATTCAAATGAAGAATGAGTAATATCATATGACGTATGAGTTTCTCTTTATTTCATGTTACTCTTTAACATTTTGATAGTCTAAAAATGGTAACTAAGGAAGCAAAATATTGGCCCCGAGTCATCTAGAAACGAGCAGCTCTCTGATTACTTCCGTTCACAATATCGCATGAGCTCGCAATGCCCTCTTTGGCCTTCTGTACGTACTAACTATCCGAGCATACATACCACTGGATTAAAACCCTTATCGTACAAGTCCAACCTTTCCACGAATCCCAGTTTTCTAATTACATTTGAATGCCCTATATTATATATAAAGAGATTAGAAAGTAGCGAAACACGTTGTGCTTGTTTTAATTTAGGTAAGAGGAGCGAGAAGGTGTAATTGTATGACCATGCTAACAGCGTTTTGTTAATTGCCAATGTGCATTGTAACTGCTGTGAAACTACGGTAAAGTCGGTCCGAAAAACACTGTCATTGTTAGGTTCACTTTTTAGGTGTTTCGATCGTTATTAGTTGATCGATTGTTGACTTGTTAACTGTCTGTGGCCAGTGTTACGTTATTGAATAATCAGTCGTTTAACCTAACCGAGTCGTTAACGGGCTATTGAATATTTAGGACCTTCGGATCAGTTTTTCAGTAGTTCGCTAGAAGTTGATCAACTGTTAACTTGTTATCTGTCTCTGTGGCCAGTGTTACGTTATTGACTAATCAGTCGTTTAGACTAACGGAGTTGTTAACGAACCATTGGATCCAAGGTCTTGGGAACAGTTTTTCAGCAGTTCGTTAAAAGTTGATCCAACTTGAATCAACTTGTTTTCTCTCTTTGTTTCCATAGCTATTTTCATTTACTTGGATTAGTCTAATAAACTCCTTAACGGATGATTGCAGTACAGGATCTTTGGGTCGGTTTTTCTGTGATTCGGTATAAGTTAATAAACTCCCTAGGTTACTAGTGTTATCACTAATCATCTCATTAGCTTAACGGACTCCTATAACAGCCGATAGAAAAACTAGATGGAAATATGTTTGGAATTGTGAGAACTTGGCTTGTTGTCAATGAAGATTTATAAATAATACATGCATGTTTCAAGGAGGCATGGAAAAAAGCATTGATGAATTGATGAGAACGAAGAATTTACTTTTTTGAATTGATAAAAACGAAGAAAAAAAAATCAATGTGATAAGATCGAATATTTTTTTCCCTTTTCTTCCGTTTTCTTCCTGTTTTCTGCAAATATTTCAATTGTTCATCATTCCTCGAATAATTAGGCCCACATCAAGAATATTGTTCCTTTATTAAATTTATTTCTTCGTTTATTCATTTGCTCGTTTATATAAAAGATATTTCATCAACATATTTTGGGGGTGGTAAGATCACCTTGGTACCCGTCAAACTATCCTACATTTCATCTTTGGCCTTAATCGTGAAACCATGATTTTAATTTGAAACGACTCTCAATATAACAATATGTGATATCGTGTGCCAACATTTCCAAAGTGTGTATGTATGATGGAATCAGTTTCGTATGTCGAGGTTTCATAATCAATAAGTTGAATAAGCATCGATTTTCTCATAGTTTCAAAAATAGAACGCGAAACCTTTTGTTCATTGGTAACTTATCATCCACTAATGCTTGGAAAAATAGAGAGAGAGAGAATAAAATGATGAAGAAATAAGAAAGGAAAATGAGAAAGAAAGAACAAGAAGGAGAATAATGAGAATAGCGCGATAGCGGTATGAACTATGAGTATGATTGAGGAAAATAATTTTATATCAAACATAAAGAAACATATATATCATCAAAGAAATATACATTCATCAAGTTGTTGTGATGAAGAAAAAGCGTTTCAATGAAGCTGAAAATAATAATAAAATGAAAAATAATAATCTTTACCCTTATTCATACGTTTTATTTATTATCTTCATTGATATAAATAAAAGTCTGTCTTCATTCGAAAAGTAGCAATGAGACACAGAAAAACAATACAATTGACATAATATGAATATAAAAAAACGATGTTACAATAAAACAATGTAGACCCTACTACAGCGATAATTTTTCTAGCGATATACTTATTATAAGAGACAGCTGATCAGACTTGACATAATATATTGAAAAAAGCAAAGTTAAAATATAAAAAAAGATTCGAGAGAAAGGATCAAGGCTTTATAAATTACAAATGTTATTTAATGAAGTTCAAAAAGTGCAATAAAAAAAAGTTTCTCCAAGTTTTCTGCCATCACCTTGGCATATTTTTTAATATATTGCGAAATATTCACTATTATAAACAGAAGTGTTTATACGTCACATCCAAAACTTATCGCACATTTAGCGTAAATGTGACATTTTTGACATTTGCTGGCGGTATTGTTGAAATGTTAGTTTTATGAAATTACTTCAATTTAATACGCTTTATAAATACACCTGTCACGCCTTGTACTATTAGTATTGAATGATAATATGTCTTATACTTCTGAAAGTACATATTCGAGATACGTATATAGAGATATATTTATAATTGAAACCATAAACTTTCATACAATTTCGAGTAAAAAGATTGAGGAAATGGGATGGGAAAATTTGGCGAAACGAAGACAAATAGAGAAAATCTGAAATTTTGTTAGACGAAGAAATATAATAATACTAATACAGGAACGGATGAATAAAGCAATAGAATCGGAAATGGATTACAAAGAAGTACAAGAGGAGGGGTAAGAATGGAAGTGGAAAAAGTGGATGGAGAAGTAGGTAAACATGGATTCATTCAAAGAACGACACGGGAACGGAATGAATTGGAAGAAGATATAAAGAATATAACGAAGATCAGTGATTTAAGAAGAGAGCTAAGAAAAAATAACGAAGTATAATTTTATTGAGTATGTTTGATTGTAATTTCATGAGAGTAATCATCACCACCTATTTTAAGAACAATCTGTAATGAATAAATAAAATAACCAACTATCCCACCTCTTCACAATTGTTTTTCTTCTTTATAAATTATTAACTTCTAATAATTTCTGAAATCATGCTATAGTCAGTTCTATCACAAGTATTCTCACATCACTGATCTAATCTATATGTTTCGCACTGCTAGTATAATAATCGCATAGCTCATCTGGCCTTTATTCGTTCTCTCGATCATTTCATTAATGTCCTCCTATAATCCAATTCTATTTCCTAAGCTCACCATACCAGCGTATACCATTAGAATGGCACAGCAGAGAATACAGTCGTGTTATTTGGTCGTGATTGGACTAAAGCAAATTGCGGTCGCCTAGCCATTGGCCGCAAGTAATTTCCACATGTCAGAAGATTGTAAAGTGGTATTAAAGAGCAGGTGGGTTGAGGTTAGGATAGGATTAGCTCGTACTATGGTTCTTCTTAATTGCTACCGTTGTTCATGTGTAAAATGAGTTTCGCAGAGAGGTTAGTAGAATATTATCCGTTTTCCGATTAGGATTTTGAAAAAATTAAAAGTGTTGGATGGACAAAGATGTTCAAATTTCGCCGATTGGAGAATGTATTTTTGATTGATTGATTGGTTATTGTTTGCTTAACGACCCCACCAACAGCTAGGTTATACGGGGTATGAATGAGCAGGTGATTATGAAACTATGAAGTGATAAGTGAAAGGACGTTTACAAAACGACTCGACCGATTCATGTGACATTTTGAAATAATGTGTATCATTCGTGTGTTTAAATTCCTTGGATATTTGAATTCATTCGATTTTTTCCCCATATATTTTCACATTTTTTCTCTTGTATATTCTCTTTTTTATAAAACTTTCGAACTATTTTCCTCAAAATTGAGTCGACCGATTGTGCCTTGAAACTATTCAGTAACGAGCTAGATGATGACGTATGTGTTTGCCAAGTTGCATCAATAATATTTTCGTGTCACCTGTGGAGTGCGAAGAACTTCCCAAGTACGATAGAATTGAGTCTTCGCTTCGCTCATCCAAAATTAAGAACTTTGACGTGCCATAATCATTCACTCATATATGGCTACATAGCTATTATTACTGATTAACGTTTGGATCTACAAACCTGGCACTTCCACCAATGTATAAAGTATAGAATACGATCCACTTCGGAAGAAAATATTTTTAGTCAGAAATTCGGTTTCAACATTGAGTTTCTATTAGATATTGTTTCACTTCACATAATCAATTGTATTAATTATGAATCATATTATGAATCATCAGCTGTACAAAAGACCGCTTTCTTTCAAATAGGCATATAGACTCTCTAATTACTCATAACACCATTAGGTTTTGCATTATAGCCATTGCTCAAGAATCTCATGGGATTTCACGGAAATTTATGATTTGTGGTTTCACAAAATAGTCCAACTGATCTGGCCCAGAAACTATTCATTTCTGAGTTGGTTAAGTCCGCGTATCTCGATAAGTTCATGTTGATCAGTCAAACCGTGACCGTCAAACCGTGTCAAAAAAAAACGAGTATAAACAAGAACACACAAACAATTGAAGCTCCTTGAGAGTCTTCGCTTTCGCTCATCCAATAATGTTATATTCCATATAATGAAAAACTTGTGTAAAAATGAGAAATTATAAGAAATATTAATATCAATATTATTATTATTACAAATTGCACGTCATTTTCCGCGTTTTGTCATATCGTTTTTACGTTACATCAAAGAATCTCGTGCACGTTATTACAAACCTCACTCGATCGAGAAAAAATTCGAAATACAAAATAATAGAAGAGCATGTTTGCAATAACGAGCACAGATCACACAGAATATGGTTCAAAGAAATATAATATATCAACGCAACGTTTCATACTTCCATCAATAAGTATTGTGTTATTCTCAATACACCCATATATATTTATATGATACGATTTAAAAATATTCATAAATCGCGACCTCCCCCGGGACTTGAACCCGGATCTCCAGATTGCCGGTCTGACGAGCTACCCATTACGTCAGAGAGGAAGGTCTTCTGGAAGAGTTTTAATTTTTCATATCTCAGGTCGCGATTTTTGAATAGTTTTAAATCGTATCATCATAATAACGTACTATATATATATATATATATATATATATATATATATATATATATATATATATATATATATATATACATTATAAATTAGTGTCTCGTATCAACTATACATCGCCACCTTCAAGATTTTCAAAAGATATACAAATAGTACCGTCACTTCCGGGATCGTGCTGTACCTGACTTTTCAATCAATAACTTCACGGACTCACAATTAGAAACGTAACCACATCTTCCAAAAGCATTTCATTCCGGAGCGATTAATTCTCTCCAATCATCAAAGTTTGTACAATTAATTGGTTGGTATACGACCTTCTTTCGGGAATGCACGTCTAATATTATCCTGAAAGTATTTAAACATGAGAATTCATTCTATTTCAGGAAGTGTTGACTTAAATGAAGGCTAAACCTCTAGACTATTTTCTTGGTGTTTGGTATGGCTTCTTGGTGGTTGAAGATGAGGTTTGCAGTCGGTGGTTTATGATATACGTATATATATATATATATATATATATATATATATATATATATATATATATATATATATATATATATATACACACACTCTACACTCTACACTCTACACTATATGAGGCAACACTTTGAAATACCAAGTATAACAATCAAGTCTTATATTATGTAGTATGTGCTCTCTTCTTGGCAGATGTAACTTATAATATGTACACACAAGTAAATTACTGAGAGAGTAATTTAATTTTACACTCAAGACAGTTGTGTGTTATTATCATATTTATTAAGACAGATAGCTTGGTCTAAGATACAGGGGTGCACATGGGTAATTCAGTTCCCAACATTATGAATAATATGAATTAAGTTAAAGAAGATGATCTGAGACCAGGCCGCGAAGTGAGTTGGAGTCCAGCTGTAAGAATGGATTTTGTAAACGTCTTTTCACATACCATTATTTTATTCTTAATCTTTTCTCGTTCGTAGCCCCATGTAGCTTAAGTATTTCTGGGGTCGTTAAATATCACTAGGCAAACGCAGAATATGCGTTGTACGATGATAGAGATATCTATATAAAGTATAATCGAAGTAAGATAAGAAATGTGTTATAGGCCTACTATAATGAGCCGTTTAGAGATGTGAATGAAAATATTATACAAAATCATGTATAAAGAAAAAAGTAAGTGGAGGGGGGAGGGGGATGAATTATTAGGTGAAGTTTCTTTTTCCTATCGTAATTTTCTGATAACTGACCTTCAAGTATGACATTGATCATATTATATTGAATAATAACATGTTTAATACATAGCAATTTTAATCATATATAGTTATTTATGCCATGGCAAACAAACATATAGGCCAATTCAAATAAATTTCTGAATAATTACACAATTAAATTCTTTTTTAATTGTTTACCATAACTAACCCTCAAACAATCATCTATTTATAACAGTAAGAAATATAATTAACGTTCATAATTGCTCCAACTTTCTTTGTACATAGCATCAACACATAATATAATTAAAACATTGTCCTACATCGGTGGCTCGCCAGGGGATATTTCCCTAATGTTACTCCGCGGTAGGAGGGGGGAGGGGGGAGGGGGGGAACCTACGATTAATTATTCCATTTACTTTGTGTATCCCCATGCAATCAGTCGGTTACTATTTATATTTCATACTGTACACACATAAAACCTTTTAATAATCATGATTCCTGGCCATTAGTTGGCTTTTTGTTGTAACCGAGTTGCTTAATGGGAAATATCAATGTATCATTTTTGCAAATCTAATCTGAATTCGATAATCAATATGCGTGTACAGCACTTTGAGCTGTTATTATTTTTGGTCATTTATCATGTATACGTTTTTTTTTTGTGGTGTGAAATTAATAATTTTATTCCTGAAATTTGTATAAAAGTAGAGCTGACTCTGCATGTAACACGGATAGCGGTGAATTTTAATTCGCGAGATTAAATTTTTTATTTTTATAAACATCGAAAAATTGTTGCAAAGTCATTGCTCCCTACTTCAGGCGGAAAATAACAAAGTCGTATCGTTTGTACGGGGCACCACAAGGGCGATTTTACTCCAACCCCCCAAAATAAATTAATCATTATGTGCTAATAACTCATATAAACAATTTGAATGGGAAATTATTATACGTTAGGGAATTAAACTCAATTGTTTTGGAGAAAATGGATTCAATTTTACTAGTTCCTATTTTCATCTTCCTTTTCATCGATTCTCTTTTGATAGTTTCTATGGCAATATCCACTTGTATACGTACACTTTCGGTCACATAAAATGGTTGCATACGAGATCAACATTTCAATTAATATCAAATCGATGTAATTTAATTGTGTGAGTCTTGAAATTCTCGATCAAGATCGAGTCGAGACCACAACTCGAACTCGATCGAAAATATTTTTCCCAGAGTAAAATTTCAAGTCTCGGAATTATTTCGAGCGAGTGAGAATGGAAGGATACACTTCCTATCTTTTTATCATTTAATATATTAATATTAAAAATACAGTCTCTGAAACTTGTGAACAAGTTTTGTTTCCCCATTTTTCTATTTATAGTTTTGAATTGAATTGCATTTGCTCACTTGAATTAAGCTGCTCGCTCGGACTGAAATTGTGCTCGAACTTGGCTCGAGTCTCGCTCGAAAATAAGTCCAACAATCTCGAAACTCGCTTAAATTCAAAAAGCTCTGCTCGCAAATCCCTACATTCAACCTTTATTTTTTCTCACGCACTATGTGTCGAGTGCGTACATGCACATTGTCTTCCAGTTTTAGTGCGTATACAATCATTATATTCTCTTTAGCAGTGGTGTAGTCGAGGAAAACAAAATGCCAGGGCGGTGGCATCACGTCTACCCCGGCAGTGGTGCTGTCGTGAAAATAACGTTAGGTATACCCCAAAATTTCGCATAAAGATCGATATGGTGGTGGAATTGGGGTCCTAATTTGGCCCCCACAACGACCCACGCAGGATGTTTTTTGAAAATTGTTCTTTTAACAATTATATTCAGTAAGTTTTGGTACTTGTAATTATTAACGTGGCTGGCAAACTGGGACGGCCCAAGTTAATTATTACTATTATTACTAGATTTTTATTTCAATAAGTACTTTGTCTCATGATTAGATATGAAATAACATATTTGTACCAGAGATCAGTGCCCTACGCCGCCCTGCCTCCGCTTCAAAATTGGTTGCAGGGCTAAGCCCTGCCCCCCAAAAAAGCACCAGGGCGCCGCCCTGGACCGCCCTGGCCCCACTGCATGCCTGCTCTTTAGGATACATTTCAATGTAGCTTAATCGACCACTTTATATTACCGCAATTCCGTACCAAGTAAACTTGCAGTCAGCTGAGTTGACAGATCGCATATCACATCGTTGTGCTATAATTGATCGAGCCAACGGCTAGTACATGTGACCTCGAGTCTATTTCACGTTATTGTTGGTACTACTAAATGGATCGTAGGGGTGAATATCAAAAGTAGGTATGATTATTAACTTCGTATATCATTCTGGTAAACCCTGCAAATACAAATTCATCACTTCATACTAGCTATAGTGGCGTGCCAGAATCAAGCGCTTTGCTAGCGCTAGGTTGGCCCAGCATACGTCACGGCTAGATCAGCTAGCTTGCAATTCTGGAACGACCACGAGCATCTTTTGCAACTAGCTGTCAAAGTCATGGCGGAAGATCAAATCGTATTGGAAGCTGCAGCAATTGTATTAAATGCAGGCATTTCTTCTGATTCCTCCTCCAGTGAATCAGAAGAGGATTACGAAGTTTATCCGCTAACTATTTCTTAATCCACTGTACCTATCAATTCGTAAAACTAGCGTAAGAGTTAGTAAAATCAGCTCCAAGCATATTTATATAACCTTAGTTATAAGGAATCATCATTTTATTGAGTGAAAATAAAACCACGATCAAATACGAAATGCACCATCGTTCCAGAATACCAAAGCACTCAACAAACTTCGGGATCAAATAACAAAGAGTAAAACCAACTAGGGGACGAGATAAAGAGATGAGTCAGAGAATATAATGAGTAGATTTAATAAAACTCACGCCTAATGCATAAATCAGTCTTATCTTAAAGGATCCTATTATCGTTTGGCAGCGTTTTTGTGAAAACTACGTGGGTTTTGTGTGTTCATATAATGAGATCATTAAACATGATTGCGGTGGTGCTTTGATTGTGAAATTACATCTATTGTCGGTGAAAAACACAATTTAATGCTCATCAGATAATTCTTTGGCGTATTATTTTTGTGTTGTGCGAAATGTAATGACTAGTGAAATTAAACGGAAACAAAATGAATGTTTTTATTTTCGGATTTGAATGAAGAATAAAAATGGAGGATAAGGGAGAGGGAGTTTAATTTATGGTTATGATTGAGCATAAAAGCAAAAGTGATGAAATCTGATACAGTTATATAAACATTATTTCTTGGTTCAATTATTGAAATACTGCGAGATAATTTCATTTCATTCTCGTTCTTGGATTACTCAATAATCATATGGATACAGTTAGAGGGAGTTATACCAATAATAACAATTGTTTTAGTTCGTATAAGGCACGGTATTACCAACATGGGAGTAGGTCTAACTGGCAGTTTAAAGTTGTTATCACCATGGTTACCCATGTCATTTGTTTTCACCAACTCTCAGATGAAAGCTACCTGGACTTAGTAATACCTGGCCTTAGTAAATCTAGTATACAAACGATTAAACGATTATTAGTTCCATATTATCATGATCACTGTGGATATGGGGATTGGTCAACTGTACTAAAAATAAACTGTACTAAAAACCAACTGTACTAAAAACCAACTGTACTAAAAACCAACTGTACTGAAAAACCAACTTTACTAAAAACCAACTGTACTAAAAAACAACTTAACTAAAAACCAACTGTACTGAAAAACCAACTTTACTAAAAACAACTGTACTGAAAAACCAACTTTACTAAAAACCAACTGTACTAAAAACCAACTTTACTAAAAACCAACTGTACTAAAAACCAACTTTACTAAAAACCAACTTTACTAAAAAACCAACTTTACTAAAAACCAACTGTACTGAGAACCAACTTTACTAAAAACCAACTGTACTAAAGACCAACTGACCTAAACATCTATTTCTTGAGCAACCTGTACAGAAGTGAAATTGAGGGGTTTGGCTCCTCCCCTTTACAAATTGTTACCAACCATCAAATGTTCTATATGTTCTAGTGAATTAGGGTTGAGGTCATAGGTGGGTAAGCTTTGTATCGGATTAGATTTCCGAAGGGGAGGAGTGAAACCTCCCACTTCAACTACTGTGCTAGTTGTTCAAGAAGTGGACGGTTAGGTAAGATGGTTTTAAGAAGTGTTGTTTTAAGATCAGTTGGTTTTTAATAAAGTTGTTTTTCTAGGACAGTTGGTTTATATTACAGTTGGTACCTTCTCTCACGTTTCTATTCACAAACGAATACTTTTCTGTAATCTGAGAACTATATAATTAACTGTTACTCTAATCAACAAGTTCTATTGTCGTCTTTGAACCACCGCTCCTAGCATCCATCTTGTTTGGTAACACGTTCATGGTGAACCTCCAGAGATCCAAGTTCGAACCCAAGTTCGGATCAAATGTATCCGGATAAATCTTACCGCATGGATTCTGCTAAGTAGAGCACACAAGGGAAAGATAAACAGAAGTTCAGTGCTGAGGTATAAACTATAAATCATGAATATCGTATAATTTCTGGCTTTGGGATGCCAGGTGAGACGTTAGGATGTGCTAGAAGGAAATGATTATGATGCATCTCATTTTATGACAGACTGAATGTGTTTCACGTTTTAATGCAGTTATTGTGTGGTGAAATAATATATCTGGATGAGCGTAGACTTTCATTCCATTCTCCAAAAAAAAAACGGGGTTCGATTTTTTGTGATTTTTTTCATATTTCACACTGGGTAGAATTTAAAATTCTCAAATTTCATACGTTTTCATGAAATTCTTACATAATGTTTATATTGCTCTTATACATATTACTATCTAATGATAATGAATTTGAATGATTCTCTTTTGAAAAATGGATTATTATATTGAAAAAAGGACCAATATTGAGATTAAAGTTTGTCAATCAAAATCTACAGATTGCAAGACTATGGGTTGCAATAAGAATGATATGGTGTGAACAAGAAAAGGAATAAACTAATGATTGGGGAAGGTTTAGAAATCATTGGATGAGCGAAGTGGAAGACTCAATCTCACAGTATAGGGGCCTACTCGATTTTCTTTCTCCTTTTTTTTTTCTTGTTCTCACTCCACAGATCAAATAAAAATACAAGTTGAGTAAAAACTCTGAATATACAAGCTCATCTATAATTCGATACTGCATAGTTTTGAGTCGCAATCACTTGCACCCTTTCTGAGTAAACTCATTCCAAAGTTTTTAGAACCCATAAGAATAACGCAGATGAGAAAATTCGTACAAAATAACAAAATAAAAGAATACAAATTCTCAAAGAATTTCAATCTCATGATGATACACATTATATCGAACTTTCACTCAAATCGGATCTGCCGTTCTGATGTTACAGAATATATAATGTAATTCTTTTCATCGTTCAAGCTATTAAGATTCCAATTAAATCCAAGCAACAAGTGTCACCAATTAATTAAGAACGATTAAATTAAGACCTTCTTTATTATGAAAGAAATTAATTAGAATGAGTAATGAATGAAACAGGAGGGCAGTGACTTGATTGTTTGGATCTCAAGGTGGATATGTATAGCTTCCATTCCATTTCATGTATGTCACTCAATCTTGACCTTACCGATTAATTCATCACCAGCTTTTATACCATGTTTTCATTTGATTTTCGTCATCTATGTGAAATGTAAAATCCAAAATAAGCTCTAATATTATCATATTAGAATAATATCTCAAAAATTGTTCTATCTAACCGAATAAAATCTTGATACCATGGAAAATTTCTGAAACAGTTTATTGATTTTTCATGAATTTCTCCAGAATGTGAGAGGAGAGTGTGCCAAAAATTTAACGGAAAATAATAACTTGATTAAGAATGAACAAAATGAATATTTGAAAAATTAATATCATAGGTCTACCAACTACTGAAGGGGGTGCATGCGCGGTGCTTACACAAATCGATGAATTTATCTTTACTTTTTCTAAAAACCAGTGTAATTGAATGAAAAGTTCACATCTTCAAGATAATTTTATGCTCTATAATTAATATGACATTTCATTTTTGTGAAATCAATCAGTTTTGAGATAGTACATCATTGAATTTTATCACATTTTTTTTCATTCATTGACGTATTATCTTAAAACTGATTGAATTCACTGGAATAGAATGCCATATCGAATGAAAAACATAAAATTTCCCAAAGATGTGAACTTTTCATCCAATTACACCGGTTTTTGAACATAGAAAACAATCAGTGAGGGTGAATATCTCTATTTTTATTCCCCTTAATTCCATATCTTGCACTTGCACTGCCAAAAATTGAACGAAAGAGAACAATTTAATTATGAATAACCAAAATAAATATTCGAGAAATAAATACCATATACCAACTCCTCAAATCTTCCATACTCTAATGATTAATAATACGATCTAAAATTATATCTTCAGCTTAAAGCTGACAATTAATATAGTATATATAATTAATTACCAACTCATTACGCCGTCACGAGTAGCATCTCTTTGACTTTCTAACAGCTTTGGGAGCTCCTTGTCAACGTGACTGTTTGTTGCCTATCTCTTAGGAGGGATCAATGTAATGACGTCACGGTTGGGAAGATGGACGATATATAGGGAGGAGGCCGCTGGAGCGTGATCCTCCTCCAACTGGATCGTCAACAAAATAATATGTGATAATACTCAAGGGAAGAAGCTATGTCGTCATACATTATTATTATCTTATGATGTTCGTGAAAAGTTATATTTTTCGAATAAAAAATGTTCATTCCATTGACATGAAAGAAAGAAATTACATATATATATATATATATATATATATATATATATATATATATATATATATATATATATATATATATATATATATATATATATATACATATACATATATATATTTATATATATATATATATATATATATATATATATATATATATATATATATATATATATATATATATATATATATATATTTAATATAAGACTATATATAACTTTTTTCTGTCATGTCAATGGAATAAGTGTGGTTTCTTGCAGTCAAATCAGAGCCAATTCGGTCCCATTTGACTGTCGCGATTTAGCTGATGTCCTTGTGAACTAGATGTAGATAAGAGTGGCTACGATAACTGTGACATTGTTGAACTTACAAAATCTATAATTTTCGTAAAAACTAACGCCACCGCTCAATATGCGATGATCCAATACAACTGGAATACAAGTCTCTGTGAAACTTGGCTTCTAGAATTATCAACCAATAAAAACGAAGGGAAAATATTGTATCCATATCAATCGTTGATGTATAAACGTTACCTACTCCTCTATGAAACCTCCAGCGCTTTCCTACATGATCATTTAATTTGCATGTGTATACATGTAGGAAGTATAGACATATCCATACACATAACTAAACGATATACTCCCGTCATATTAGCTGGTCCATACGCCCACACCAACCCTCTTAAAAATATTTGCCGACCCGAGTGCCAGCCTTATACCCCAGCTACACAGGTATCTACAGATAATAACTGTTTGCTGATCGCTATGCAACCAACATGATTTGTTTGTGCATATTAATTGCCTAGTTATGTTTAATTATGCAGCTATTTAATGATGATGCTCCATACATAATTTATAAAACCGACTACGAGAACTTGGGTGAACCGAAGATAATCAATGTAGAATTTGATGAATGATAATATGATTAGAATATCATAATTATTTGATGAAGATGTGTTTCTTTAAGTTTCGTTTCTTATGGAAAAGTTGAAATTTCTGGTGAATCTTTCTATATTTTTTTTTCCCCAACAAAGAACTATTATGGATTATAATTACTAATCGAGCAAGAAGATAGGTAAGCGAAGTGTTGTCCTTCCCCTAATTTCAACCGTCCCCTTTCCACGCAGTCACCGCCGCACTCTTTTCACACGCCCAAATTATCAGAGAAAGTACAGATTCCCGAACTCTCCTATCTTTAATCGACACCACCCACATGCAAGTGCAGGAAGGGCAAAGGAATAGGGGGAAATGAACTTCTCACTAATGTACCCTACTCTTTTGGATTGACACCCCCACAATTAATCTACTTTCGTCAAAATACACCCTAACTTACATGTCAGTTAGTTGGTGTGGTTAGTTAGTGGTTTGAAGGCGCATCGACAGCGAGGTCATTTTGCGCCTATGTTCATGTTCATGTTATTTGCCATAGTTGTCAACGTTTGTGGATGTTTCAAGCATATGGAGGGAGCGGGGTAGAAAGAATTAGAAAAGTAAGATAAGACGATATAAAAGAAAAGAAGACTATATAGATGCAGACAAAAGTGACAAGAAAACAAACAAAAGAAAAACACAAACCCAAGGTTCCGGTCACCAAAGGCATCCACTCGACCTAGACGGTCCGAGCTTGGTCTGTCTATATTTTGAAAATGTTAATGGATGCCCACCGAAATATCGAATAAAAATACAAATTGTGTACCCGCTTACTTGAATCGTAGCTCCTATATGCACCTTAACCATAAGAAATTATCTCTTTTCCTGTAAGATCAATTAAGAAACAACTTTTCTATAAACTATGAGAACAGTTATTCACGAACCATATTTCGATGGGATCTTACCCATTTTTTAAGTTCGTGGCTATAAGGTGGCTATATATTGAAAATGTTTATGGATGCCCAACGAAATATCGAACAAAAATACAAATCAACTCTAATAATCGTGCCCTAATATATATAAGTGCATAATATATATACTATGATATATAGTGTATAATTATATAACTGTGTATAATTTTCACTATAGTGACACGGCTGCACGATCTGTACCGTCAATGATCAATATCAATAATCGAATAATCGAATAATCAATAATCGATTGATCTCGTAAACCAATCAGAAACGTTCCTCAAAGTTACCGACTGGTTCATATAACTTACCGGAACGGAAAACGAACCTACAATCCAGTTACTAAATAACTCAGACTCGACCCTTACACTAGAAATATGAATATGACGCCTCGAGCTCATTACTCAAGCATTATTCATTAACATATTGGATCATGCCACACGCAATATATGTGTGTGTACTTGATTCTTTGTACTAATATGTGTATGCACGAACACGCGTACGTAGCCTTCCATTGCAAGCACTGTGGCATCAATCAAGAGAGAGTGGCGACGTCTGTTGAGAAATCAACAGGTCTGATGGTGTTTGAATTGGCTGGTCGTTGGGGAGGGGGCGGTGGGTGGAGGGGGGTAGGGAGGGAGGGGGGGTGGTTACGTCACGGCGATATCGTTGGGCGCCGATTTACACAGAGCGCGGTATGCTGAAGTACAACCAACAGGTGAGAGCTATATTGTTGATACGTGCCACAGGTACAGTGTCATGTAATGCGATGAATAAATATATGTATGCTCGATTATGAACCTATGTGGGTTCATATTTGGAGATTTTGTATTATTATGTGAATGTTTATATGAAGTTAGTTGCCTATTTATCCATCTAAAAATGAGAAAATCTAATTCTGACAAGTAACTATATTTTGGATCAACTAATGCAGAACCATTGAAGTGAATTGATATTAAACTCATGACAAATTAATTCAAAATATTTTGTACCGTTTTTTATGTGTGATTCATGTGGAAAGAACTATCATACATATTTTAAGCAATTTATGGAGCAATCGGATGTGGAATAACGAAGAAAACGCATTTTTAATGTACTTTTTTAAACATCAATAAAAGCAATTAAGAAAGCAATTAAGAAACTATTAAATGTGAGCAACAAGTGTCACCAATAAATTAAAACGATTAAAATCTGTGATGGATATCAAGAAGGCACTGGTACTATTGTTGGGAAACCAAGGTCCATATACCAACAGACAGCCGCGGTTTTTAAACCTTTGAAGTGATCTATGGCCTGTATATGTAGATTGAGCTGACCAAATGTTCTTAATTTTACATTTCCATACTTCTAAGCTCATCTCACAACGCATATAAGGCGTTTTCCTAGTAATATCAAACTGTGATTGGAAAGATGTATTCAGCATGAGCTGTGTAAATACGTCACTTTGATTTGAGTTCCTCCAATTTCTTTGTGAATTCATTATATGAGATATCAGCCCTGCATTTATTGGGTGGAGTGCCTTTCGATACATTCTAAATTTCGTTTGAAGTAGTTCGAACAACGATCAGATATTTATGATTGATTTGAATGAACATTTTGTATCTATGGTTCTTAGTAATATCGATACCAAATTTCATGTTCATTTAATGCTTTCCTTTCCAGGTATCAATGGAATTAATTCTCATGATTTCAACTTCTTAGGCAAATTAAGATGAATGTTTTATATAGACACAGGCTAGAATGTGCATTATGAATAGAAAAAAAATGAAAAAAATAGAATTTTACAATTATTTGATGAATTATTGCGTGGTTTCAAAAATTCGAGAGATATATTACCACCTGTTTTAATGAAAATCTGTATTGTGTGAATGAAAATAACAAAATAAAATAAAATATACAATCAAAAAGAAATAATACCCATGGGTATCCAGTTGATAGAATCGCAAATATGAAATTACATGTCTTCTAAATAGTAAAACAAAATAATAGGAAACAAAATAAAAACTTGACATATCAAAAAAATCAAATCTGTAAAATTCATTCATGTTCTAATTTCATAATAATGCTTGTCTGGTAAATGAGAAATATTTCATAACCTCAATCGCAATTCCAACAGTACAATGGAAAAATAGTGACACATTTATAATCCCGAATTGTATAACATTGTTCTAAAACGTGAACGTGAATAATAATCTATGATCCGTCGAATCCCGATTGCTAAAATTACTAAACTGCATTGTTCATTGTATATGTGTGTGAGTTTGTCTGTCCATGTATGTGTGTATACGTGTTTTCGAGTCCTTTGTTTTCCGACCGCAGACAAAACGGCGTTGGACATAAATCCTAGGAGAGTGACATGAGGACAAAACTCCATTGGTCATACAGGCTGCGAGTGAGTGGCAATCAATGATTTACATCATGAATTGTTGATGATTGCCGTGACCTATGGATGCCCCTCAGTCTATACCGGTGGAAATTCAAAAATAAAAGTGTGTGTTTTTTCATGGCGTGTTACGTTGAACATTTTATAGACATGCTGTGTACGTTGTGACAAATGTACACCACAATAAAATAGCTTTTTTTAGCAGTTGTTGATTTTAAATTCGACTAATAACGTCACGCTTTTAATACTAATATTAGTAAATTATTATAATTTATATAATTTATGATATGTTTTGCTCACATGAAGTTTGAAAGAAACACTCTAAACAATATAAATTTGAGTAATATGTGAACGTAGGTCTAGACTCTACTGCTTGACTCTAGTGCAATTTGAACGGTCAGGAACGATATAGAATAGTTTTTTAGTACGTGCCTGTGAACAAATCTAATGTGAAATATATATATATATATATATATATATATATATATATATATATATATATATATATTTATCGATAAATCGATATATATATATATATATATATATATATATATATATATATATATATATATATATATATATATATATATATATATATATATAAATATATATATATATATATAGGCTCACATACATAGGTTGAAGAAAACGAAATATTATGATATCAGCAATACATCGCGTATCTTGTTTAGGCCCGGTTTTACGAATTGATAGTTAGTGGATTTGGCAACAGTAAGTGGATTAACTTGTTATCACCCTTGGTTACATGTTATATTTGTACCTTAATTAATAGTTACCGGATTAGTGTTGAACTAAGATTCTTATAACCAGGCGTTAAAGAAACATGTATGCTATACCTGTTATACATGCTTGTTATAAGCGAAATCGAACAATTTTCGATTCAAACTAGTTCCAATTTCACCTCATTCTACATCATATTGAATTCATAACGACAAAGGAAAATTAGTTAAAGTAAACCCCTTATAACGATATGCTTTAAAAATGCATGTGAACTACGATGTTGATGGTCTCCATTATTTAAAATGCATGTGAACTACGATGTTGATGGTCTCCATTATTAAGTTTTCAGAGAAGTTAGTGAAAAGACGGTAGTTTGATCTCAAAATTATACACGCCTTCTGTTACCAACCCCCCTCTCCCCCCCCTCCCCCCCCCTCCTACCCTAAACCCTAAACCACATTGTTATGCGTTGAGTTCAAACAGGAGCCAATTACCTTGTTCCTACAAAAGACCGTCTGAGTTTAGTGGACGTATTAGTAAGACTGACCTCAAACTAGAAATTTATAGTCAATTTAACTCAATCTTGGGTTAGAGTTGCAAATTGAATCTCTATCGATCGTCGGAACTATACCGCTTTGTGGAACGCAAATGTGTAACTTCATTATGATAAATTGCGATTTTGCAGCCAGACTGGTTTAAAAATAGTGACCAACATAACTTCATACTTTACATAACATAATAGAAATATACATACATTGTTAATTGTATTTGGCTTTGATTATTATTTTTGTGTTCAAATATATACGTGTTTTTCAGTTGCATTGTTAACTGGAATAGTAATGTTATTAAAACATGAACTGAATAATTAATGAATGAAAATTATATAAAAAAACAGTTTATTATGGAACTAGGAAAAATATATTCCAAAAAACAAGTAATAATAGCATTATTGTAAATATGTAGGGAAATGGAAAAATAACATTGTGATAATAATATTAACGTGAAAGAAACAATGGCTAGTCGTGTGATCATATATAGGCCTATATATATATATATATATATATATATATATATATATATATATATATATATATATATATAGGCCTATATATATATAAATATATATATATATATATATATATATATATATATATATATATATATATATATGTATATATATAAATACAAATACGATAATCATTTCAATTGTATAAGAGAATTCAGAATATATATTCCAACGATTTGCGGTATCCATGTTATTTATTATAGTTTATAATAGTTTAGTATTATAGTATAATAACTAACATGAATACCGCAAATCATTCAAATACCTATTCAATCCATGAAAGGCTACAAGAAATATATATATATATATATATATATATATATATATATATATATATATATATATATATATATATACATAAGCCTATGTAGATGCCCATGTAGATGCTTTATATAGAGCCTATTATAATACTGTATCTCCTTGGGATTTCTGAGGAGCTTTGGGCGTTCACCATTGAAATCTCAATTAAATCGCATTGCGAAATGTCAAGCCAGATAAGATGGTTCTAGTAGATATAGCTATATACTAGACATTTTAATTAATGTGACTTATATGTAAGACCTTATACAGCTTATCCCGCACATCGCGTGTGTCGTTATTTTCAAGTGACAGATCATTTCAATTAGGAGGGGGAGAGAAGGAATACATGAATACACTGTCTCACTGATTCGTAGGCCTATATATTCTTGAAAGTAAGATTGTGATTAAAATGTATGAAAATGTATTTGAAAAGGTTGGTGATGATTAAGGTAATAATTTGAAGTCCTTCCATTCATGGTCCTAATTGGGGAACAATGATTTTGTATCAAGTTTCGATGTTTAAGAAATGGAATAATTGAAGTATATGGTTTTAATTTAATTGGTCTGAGTTCGTATACATTGAGTCTGATTAAAGTGTCTGAAGTCTTTATTTTCTATTCATTTTTTCTGGAGGAGATATTTCAAAAAAGTCATTCCATTATTTCGATTGAACCTAACTTTCATCGCAAGACTGAAGTCACTATTATTGTATCAAATAAGAGTTTAATTGATTAGAAAAATTAACCGCAATTGATTTTTGGGAATGAAGCTTCAGATGTCTACATGACATGAATTTTCGTTTGATTTTTGTTTGATTTGTATAATTATTGACTTGGTGGATGATTGATCACAGAATAGCATACACCATATATTTGTAGATTTTAATATTATTTTCATAACGATTAGTATTCAAAGCTGCCTATCCATATGATTTACATTATATTTCTCATTGTTATTTCAATGATAATCTTGTCAATTATTCATCAGACGAAAATAGAAAGAATAACAAAATAAAGAAGTGGATGATGAGAAGATGATGACGAGACAGGAGTCCATAATGTACAAATGCCCACCCACCTTTCCCTTTTTTCATCAAGATCAAGAAAAGCACTCGTATGCCTCTAATTTCCCGTAGGCTTGAATTTTTCTATTTTTGAATGATTCCTTTTTCATTCATTCCATAAATAAGCGTGGAACGATATTCATTGCACATAAATTACTTGCATTAATAATTGCTATCGACATTCAATAGCCTTGCTTTTCGCTCTGCAAAAATATCTACAGCATAGGGTAATATCACTAAAAGGGTATAGGGTAATAGGGTAATACATAGGGTAATATCACTAAAATCAATCCGTTTTGCTCTCTCTTGATCAATTGTAAAGATTGACAATCCATTCGGCCGTTCTTGAGTCATCGAATTTCACGTGGGCATTGATTGATTTTAATTTAGAAAAATACTTCTCAGCCCTGGCACTGTGGGCCTCCCCCCTAAAGTGCGTTTAGCCATGAGGCCCTATGCCACTGCACCACCTGCACCACCGATATTTACGCCACTAATCACAACGCTCATTTCACAACGCATATTTACATTTCCATGTATATACAATATTCCGATTGAATTCCCTTTATTATTCCATGAAATATTCCGAATACATGAAAGATAATAAGACATGATTTATAAATCAATAAAAGCTAGTAGGCCTAGAACACAAGATCAGTTTATTTCGACGAACCCGGTGAATATTGTTTCAAGTTTCAATGGTAACGCCAGCCAATCAGAGGATCAGATTAACTTATCGCGTGTTTCTGACGTACTTCTAGTGCATGGCGGAGCGGTCGAGTCTCATACTGCCTAGCCTTACACTGCCTACGCGAACTGACCAGAGATATATATTACTGATTTTTTTTTATGCTGTTTAACGACCCCACCAACAGCCAGGTTATACGGGGGTACGAATGAGCGGGTGATAATGAAGCGATGATGTGATGATAAGTAAAGGACGTCTACAAAAACCCATGTCTTATGCGGGACTCAAACCCACGGCCAACTCTGCAGCCAGCTAGCGACATATGCTCGTTCCGATCGGGCGGCCATATTGGACCTTAAAAAGCAAGGCCTCCTATATTATTACGTATTGTAGAAGGCCTTAGAGGCTGGGTGTTGCTTGCCAAGGCCTTCTATGAATAGGCAGCGTAGGCAGTGTGGGACAAAAAGGGTGTACAGGCAGCGTAGGCAGTGTGAGACAAAAAGGGTGTACAGGCAGCGTAGGCAGTGTGAGACAAAAAGGGTGTACAGGTAGCGTAGGCAGTGTGAGACAAAAAGGGTGTACAGGTAGCGTAGGCAGTGTGAGACAAAAAGGGTGTACAGGTAGCGTAGGCAGTGTGAGATAAAATGGGTGTACAGGTAGCGTAGGCAGTGTGCAAATTGGCAGTACGAGAACACACCGGCGGAGCAGTGAACTTTCAAGATACCAAAGCTCTTCGTGACAGTCTTATTCGGGGTGATTGACGTGTACGTATTTATTACTTATTTCTGAGCTCTGAATATTCCATTCACGAGATTTTTTGATGCACATTTCGTAGGCAAGTTACTCTATAAATAGAGTCGTTAAAAACATCATATATGTTCAAAATGTCTAGATTTTTGGAGAACATCAATACCCTGGAGCCAGATTTTGGTGAATAATGATGGTATAATTTTCGAGAAAAATAGAAATCTTCATATCAGTTTCAGAAATGAGAATTATTTTACTTACCTCCAGACTCAGGGTCTTTTTCCGAGTCATGACGTAGACATTACTCAAATCTGTTCATGTTTCTACACAGGATCGGTACGTCATGAGTCGTGGTATCTGAAGGACAACAAATTCATTATCAGGACTGCGATTTCATTTGAAATTGTTCAGGGATTCGGGACGAACTCAATCACTACTACAGTTATCTAGTGCTGAGCTGTAGTTCACTTTTCAAATTCCTCGCTATGAGAAAATGGAAGCCAATATTTGCTCCAAAACAATTTTTCATCAGTTCATTGACGTTTCTTAAAAAGCACAATTCGAGAATCGTATAAACGTTGTACAACTAGATAGAGAAAAACAAGATGATTGAATAATCTTGTTAATTATTAAGATAATCCTAAATGCAGTACAACTGATTTGTCCTGAGAAATTTCATTCATTTTTATTTTGAACTCGAGCCTGCTGTTTGCATCAGGAGAGGTAGTTTATTAAACAGTCGTCTTCCTGATTGCACAGCCCCTTTGACTGTCGATTCCAGTCTGCAGAAGCTGTGAGCAAAACGATTTGACCTTCTTGTATTTTGGCAATGTTTATAACAATCGGATTAGAAATAACGAAGAAAATGCATTTATAATGTAGTTTTTTCACATCAATCAAAGCTTAAGAAACCAAATAATCCAAGCAACAAGTTGCACCAATAAATTAAGAACGATTAACTCGAGTAAAAAATAAAACAGGAGGTCCGTGACTTTGTCACTTAAGTTGCATCAACAGGCAGCCTCTAGGGATTTTGAATGTCTGAAGTAATACACAGATTGAGCTGACAAAATATTTTTTTCATAGTTTTCGATATTTCTATACTTCCAAGCTCATCTCACAAACATGTATTGCGTTCTCGTAGTTATTGATTGATTGATTATTGTTTGCTTAACGATCCCACCAACAGCTAGGTTATACGGGGGTACGAATGAGCAGTTGATTATGGAACTATGAAGTGATGATGAGTGAAAGGACGATTACAAAAACCCATGCCTTATGCGGGATTCGAAACCACGCCCAACGGTGACTTCAGTTTCTGAAGCGGTGCCTCAGCTGACTGAGCTACCGAGGGCGGACTCGTAGTTATTAAATTGGTAAAGTGTGTTTGTGGAATGTCGGTTGACAAAGTGGACCATCACGTTCACCTAGTGACAGATTTGACAGTATTTCTGATTGTCTGTCCTAATGTAATTCATGTAACGTGTCACAATCGTATGTCATTTCTGTCAAATTGTGCAACCAACATCACAAAAAATAATAATATAGAATGAAATAATCACGAGCGTGCATACGTGTGAGATTTCACATTACGTTGGAATTTAATTTCCGGTCATGTGTGTTAATCAGTTGGTACTTGACTCTCGTTATTAATTCAACTACCGTAGAGAAACAGTATATTCATGTTGGATAAATGATTATATATATTTTCATAAATTATGAAATATGTTGGCATGTATAAAGTTGATTCATGAGAATTTTTTTAATGATAATTAATTCAGTCTACAAACATTGAAATAATTAAAACCCTATTTCTCTATATTATGAAAGTTCGCTAAAATACAAATTCGATCACGAAATAATATAATTCACACTCCATTTACAAAAAGAGTCATTAATTTTAAATTCCAGCTTTCCTTTGTGATCGCAACTGATTTCTTCAAGACATTTTCCTTTTTGTTTCGTATTATGTTCCGTAGTAATTCCACTCTACAGATTCCGTACTTTAATAATATATAATTTATCGTTTGAATTAATCATTATTTCAAATTAATTTTCTCTTCGCTACTGGTGTAGTTGTTTCAGGAATTTTCATTCGAATTGCCTGAACTCTCTGCTCTCGTAGCCGATTCGGATCAATACAGATTAGGAAGTCTCACAATCAACAGTTTGCCGAAAATGTTGGAGAGCAACAAGTATGTCTAGAAATACTGTATTAGTATTATGTCTGTTGTAGGAATATCATATTATAAAAAACAAAATTATGAAATTAGCCGAGTTATGCGTCAATTTATTGAAGTTGTTGAGTGAATAATTCAAATTATTCGATTAATCAAGTTATTTTCAATTATTATGGAATATTAGTCCATCAGAAAACCGTTCAAAATGTAGTTTTTCCTTACTTTTTATGTTACAGATATATCGAATGGTTTTCCATATCTCAGATCAAAATGCTCCGTCAATTCAGAATCGAAATTACACATTAGGAAAATACGGCAGAACTATATAAGTAGGTTTGTGAGTAACTGTTATTATAAACTAGGCAAATGCAGATTGTGCGTTGTAAGATGAGCGAGATATTTATATAAAGTATAATCGAAAACTCTTAACAAAGGACTCGTGTAAAATATACTTTATACAGTAATCGAATCTAGAAAACCGTTAATTTCGTCAACATATTTTTTCTTTTATATCTATCTATTCGACGAACAAGTAATAATATATTCAATTATTTCCTTCGAAACGGTTGGTACAAATTGCGAGAAAATATGTGATGATGTGTATCATTGATAATATGTTTACCTTCAGTGATTTTTTTTTTTTTTTTTTTAGAGATTTAATTTCTTCAATTTTTACTTTCAGCCTGATCTAATGGGATTTTCAGAATTGCGTGATGATTTATCTCAAAAGAGGTTGAACCTATTCAACCCAAAAACCATGGTCCAAGTTGGATACGTCTGCGCGTACAGAAAAAGTTTCATGTTGATCAGTCAAACCGTGCGACCTGTGCAGTGCTTACAAACAAACAAAGAAACAAACAAACAAAGCTCCAAAACTTCAGGATGGAAGTCTTCGCTATCGCTCATCCAATAAACTTGAGAATATAAAGAAACGTTTCGAAGGAATGAGATATTACTCCTGAATGCAGCCCGCAGAGCGTACATCGCGACAGCATCAGTAGCAGTCGCGCCAGCACTGACAGACTCGGCCCTTCCACTATAATAATAATTGTAGCCTACTAGGCGAACGCAGCATAAGCGTTACTATTTATTTGTATCAAAATGGTTATAGATATGCTAATGAGAGTTAATTTGACTGATAGACGATGGTTCACTCAACCAATGTATCAATCATCTCCATGCTATCTGTTCATTGGGTTTCTTTTTTGTAACTGCGTTCTTTTCAACTATTTTTGTGAAACAAATTTCCGAAAATTTCCACTTTTTTCCTCGCAAATTTTTCAATATTTCAACATTGATACATCAATAAATAACAGAAAATGGATACATTTTTGTGGGTGGGTTCAAGCAATGAATTTGAGAATTCATTTCCAGAATTTTGGATACATCCAGAATATGAATTATATTATAATTATATCCAGAATATGTTCTTAGGTTTCTGATCAACCGAATCCCGCATGAAAAAACATTGAATAACTTTTTCAGTATTAGTTTCTCCCCGTGTGATACAAATCTAGATTTTCTCGGTTTCAATTTCTCCAAGTATATAATCACCGTGTAAAACCATAATAATAACATTTTATACCTACTCATGTTTTCCATAAACACATTAGCGTAAATATTTAATTTCGAAATTCCGCGTTGCCGATTACATACTCTGTATTCAGTGGACATATTCCAGAAAAAAGATATGTGTAGGCTGAATAGAGAAGTATAAAGCAGGTACTATGTATTCAAGATGTACTAACCAGGTTAGTACATAGTAATACGATAAGAGATGCAGCAGATAAGATAATGTTATTGTGTTTTATGACCCCAAGCCGCGAATACAATCTTTGGGAATGCATATTATGGAAATAGGGTTTAATGTTGTTGGGACTATTACAGACGTTAACATAACTATAGGACTAAAATCTAGGTCTGAAACTAGGACTAAAATATCACTATTTCAAGGTTAGATGTAAAAATGGCTACCAGGCTTAATATCGATGAATAAAGTCCTTGATAATAATAATAATAAAAATGAACACCAATCCTATCTGGCTTTGAGATTTTTTTTTCGATAACTTCTAAGATTGATACAATCATTGTTACAAGGCATTCTATACCAGGCAAACGCAGAATATGCGTTTACGATGAGCGATATATCTATAAAGTGAAATCTAAGACTCTACACATCTTGATCATATAAATTATATTTTATTCGATACCAACGAATCTAAGGAGCCGTGTATCCATCACTGTAACATTTTTCTGCCATTATTAATGACCGTTAGCGAAGATTTCCGTTCAACTCTTACGGAGCTTTGTCTTTTTTTTAAATTTGTAAGCACTGCACAGGTCGCAGGGTTTGACCGATCGACATGATTGTTTTTATGCACAAACTTATCCAACTTAGAACCCTATAGTTTTTAGGTCAAATCGGTTGGACCATATTTGTGAAACATCGGCTCAAAGTTTCTAAAAACCTAATAAGATTAGGCCGGACAGTACAAATTCTGTGAATACAATAATACATTTTACATTCATCTCCTTTCAGTCACTTCACTACATCTTACTATAAACGAACCTTAAAAGGGACCTTGAATTTATCATTGCACACCGCAATATTATTATATAGCTAAAGCTTTCTCACCACTTGTATGATAATGACCGTACTTTTATTTCTGTAAGTGTTTCTTTTACGTACACGCCAATAAGAAGTAATTAGGGCATATTACCTGATAATATATTAATAATACCAATGACATCGCATTGATTTATGTAAGGTTATCAAACACGCTCTCAGATTGCTAGAAAACGTAGAACTGCGTCGTCGAGTAGGTTATCTACACTGCTATAGTAAACAACTGTACGCAAGCAACAAGTGACAATGGTTTTTGCTAAAGTCTGTTTGATATTTGAGATATGTGTTTTCATTTCTGTTGGTAAGTTGACTTGAGACTAGGGTTACCATTATTGTAATATGTTTAAGAGGGACATCTAGTTCACTGAAAGTAAAGAAAAGAATAACAAGTTCGCGCAGCGGCCACACTTGCAATTTTTATTCATTGTTCATAGAACATTTAAAAGTGAAATGTAAATGGTTACTGGCCAGAAGGGAATGGAATAATGGTACTATATGTAGAAAGAAGCGCATTATCAATCCCAAAACTTCGATTTTCAATTATGATTAAGCAAATGGAAGACTAGCCCTGTATTCTAATATCATATGAACATGTACACAATATTACTGTGTGTGATGAAACACACAAAATTTATGAATCTGAAACTAGTTTTGAATAATTTAGAATGTGATGTTACTTTCATGATCGTAGGTCCCCAAATGAGGTTTTTGATGATTTTCCCCAGTATTTTTAATGAATATTGGGATGAGTCTTGAAAAACGGGGGACAATAGTTTTTTCCCACTGTCCAAAACTCATAATAGGATCCTCCATCATGTAAGTTATTCCGTGTTTTTCCCACAATGTACGAAAATCCTAATAATAATATATTTATAGGCCTATATACATCTTGAGCCCAGATAACCAACTCAGTTGGTTCAGGGGGTGTTTCCCACCAAAATCTCTGGCTATGTAACCACTAACGCCCCTCTACTTCACTCCAACCATCTTCTTTCTCCCTCTTCTTCTCTAATTCCTACGAGTTCCCTTCACCGTTCTCCATTTTCCCACCATTTCTCTTCTTTCACTTGCCTCCATTCCTCCCCTCGATTCACTACCCAACTCTCAACTCCCTTCTGCCATCTTTCTCTTGGTCTCCCGACTCTTCTCTTCATCATGCAATTGTCAACCATCTGGAACATTTTCTTCGGAATCCACTCGTCTTCCATACGCATCATAAGTCCAATAACCACCTAAGCCTTTCTCTTTCCATTTTGAAAGACTCGCACTGTCTCCCTTATCTCCCTGCTTCTCTTTATCTCCATCTTTGATACTCCCGCCACGCTCATAATAAACTTCATATCTGCTGCTTCCAACTTCCTTTCATCTCTCCAACTCATTGTCCACGACTCAGCGCCATAAGTCAATATTGGCAGGTAATAGCTCTTATAAATAATCAGTTTTCCCTCCTTTGGAAAGTCTTCATTCCAAATTGACTTTCTCACTCCCTGGAACAAACGGTCAGCTTTTACCACTCGCTGACCAATTTCCGCCCCTACATTGGCCTCTCTGCTCATAATACTCCCAAGGTATGCAAATTCATCCACTTCTTCTGAAATACAATCATTCAGTTTGATGTTTTCTCCCCTTATTCTTTTGTCTCTACTCATAACTAATACTTAACTCTTTTCTTTACTCATCTTCAATCCAAACTCCTTCGTTATACTATAACACTCATCCACTTAATCATTCAGCTCCTCTCTACAGTCACCATATATCAAGATATCGTCAGCATATATCATTCATCATCGTCACATATATCATATAACACATATCATTGTTTTTGACTGCATATCTTCCTCTCCCATTCTCCGCTTTACTGTCGTCTATAGCCAATATAAAGAGAATTGGCGACAAAACACTACCTTGCCACACTCCACTCCTCACACTAAACCACTCAGATCTGTCTCCAATCGTTTGCACACACGCCTCACAATCTCGGTATAGGCTCTTCACTCGCACAATCAAATCTTCCTCCATCTCTCCTCCATTCAAACTTTCCCACATCCTTTCTCTGGGAAGATGGTCAAACGCTTTCTCTAGTTTTGGAAAAGCTTAGTATACCATCGCTGCCTCTTCCCATCTTGCCTCTAGCACCTGTCTCACTATCTCACCCTTTTTTTTATAACTCCAAAACTTGATACAAAATCATTGTCCTCCAATTAAGGTTATGGATAGAAGATTAGATCGTTTGAACGGGGCACCACGAGGGCGATCTTACCACCCCATAATAACAATAATAAAAATAATCATTCGACTCATCTTCCCATTATCTCTCTCATCATTCAGCAGTCACTAATACTACAGGAATCATTACATTGTGTCGTTGAAAAAAAGAGTCCATAATTTCATTTTACCAGTTTGTCCTGAAGTGGATTCAAATGTCGTATGATTTTTACAGTTATCGATTGCGTGGAATGTCGTCATCAACAAAGAAAGAAAGATGAGCGGAATTCTGTAAGCATGTTATCAAACTGTCACTATTTCTGGAATTATGGAATATTATGTGGTTATATCTATTCTTCACAGAATGCTAATTGCATACAATATCGATATCTTTTCTAGAAAAATGTGAGTCAAAGAAATAGTTCATTAATAACTTCGAAAATTTTGAATTCCATGCAATTGGTAATCCATTTGAGTGATCCAGATACTATGAAGATTGTTAATTGCCTTGATCACTTATTTCACAAGTCCCATTTTAGTCCAATTCAAAAATCGGCTTGCAGAAAAATTCTCGTTTCCCGCGTCTCCATGAGGTTTTTAGAAACGTCAAGATGGTGTTTCTTAAAAATGGTCCAACCGATTCCACCCAAAACTTCACATAAATACCTCATTATCTAACTACTAAGATAATGGAGTCGTTGCTATACAGTTCGAAGTTGGATGAGTCTGCATTTATAGACATTTTTTCATGTCGATCAGTCAAACCCAACTTACAAAAAAAAAACATCAAAGCTCCATAAGAGTGGGATGAAAGTTTCGCCATCGCTGATCTAATAAGGTATACGACCATTAAATGGGCGAAAAGCTCGAGTATAATGAGTGTTTTTCATGTTCATATATACAGCTGACTGATTCGATGTCAATGGCGAGGATCTCGGAAGAGAGAATGAAACATGGTCGCTTCGGAGAGGATCTGGAATCTTCAGAACGTGAGTCTACTCAACACTCTATTCAGTCACTTATGAATTTCAACCAACTCACCTTTTTTCATTTTGATCAACATCGAAAACTTGATACGGAGCCATCACGATGTAGTGATACCAATAGACTTTATTATAATATAAAGAAGATGTACTCAATCGCGTCTTCCAAGTGAAGTATTTCGGGGTCAGAATCTGCGAACATTTCAACTTGCTGCTAGCGCAACTATCGCTCTCATTTCAAACTATACACAACTCAGTAGATAATTATGTCAGCGCTGGCATTTGTTTTGCACGAAAATGATGGATTTTATTAGTTCAACAATGCCACCGGTACCGTAGCCACTCAAATCTTTGCCCGAATTCCAGTTGCAAGCAACTGGCGCTTTCATGTCGAACCATACACGGCTCAATGGATAATCATGTTAGCAATGGCATTTGTTTTGCACAGAAATTATAGATCTTTGAAGTTCGAAAATGCCACCCACCATTATCTCTAGTTCACAAGAGAATCCGATAAATCGCGACTAGTAATTAGGACCTTTGGCTCTAATTTTTCCGCAAGAAAGCACACATACCGGTCATGTTATTAGTATGGTAGTCAGTACAACTTATTTATATTATGATAAAGTCTGTTGGTATCACTACATTGTGAAGCCATTGCCACCAAAAAACGGAAAAGGATGAAAGGATCAGTTCGAACGGGGCACCACAAGGGCGATCTTACCGACCTTACCTCCCCAAACAAATTCACGACTTTTAGTATTTAAATCGAGTGATTATGATGATTGATTGTTCATTACGAAATTACTTGACAGTATTTACGCTTCAGGGTCTGTCTTGCCGATATATGAAGTTGGTATCATTACTGACAATCGTTTACTAGCTTACTTACAGTTTACTCAGTTACATCGTACAGTCTACTTCATCGTTAGTTTACTTTATGGGGCGGTAAGATCGCCCTAGTAGTGCTCTGTTTGACTGATCCCATCTTTTGTCCATATACTTAATTGAGGAAAATGATTTTGCATCAAGTTCCGATGTTATTTAGAAAAAAAAACAGCATTGTTAGAACAAAAATGCACAAAAAAGCACATCCATCTAGGAAATACATTTAAGCCTCTAATAATGTAATACTCGGGTATCACAGATCTTCTAGTACCTTAATGAAGAACACCTTCAGAAGTAATTGATTGTAATATTTTCAATTTTGATATCTTCATCGCGTGAAGTTTAGCATACAATTATGAAACCGGTTCCACAATGTGTTGAATTATACACATTCAAACACAAATTATGTGTATCTAGTAATTTAAATTATCAATTTCATTCCTATTAAAAAAATGTAACTTCTGTTTTCAACGATTTATTCAGTTTGGTGTTGTTTTATTGTCAAAACGTTCATAACATTTTAACCGCATGCATGTATCTCGTCGTGAAATAGATCTCCCCCCTCCGCCTCCCCTCACGCCCCCCTGCTCCCCTCCCCCTGAACTTGTACAGTTCTGGTCTGATATGAGACTATTCTGAAGAAAACATTCACGAATTGATTGGTTACTCCGTTAAAGTCGTAAAAACACGCGAAATAAAAACAATAAAATAAACGATATCCGAATTTCTTTCAATGTGTGGCATTGACGTTTCTCTTCGGTTATCCACAAATGAAACTCAATTTAAACTTCAATTCCAGAGTTAATCTCCTAACGAAGTTACAAAGTTAGCTTGAGTGAGTTGGCTAAGATAATTATTCTTAATTCAACCTCTATAAAATACAAGTTTTTATTTTTCAGAGTTTTTTTTTAATGGTTCAATTGAACTGCTCGTTGTTTTTGATTTCAGGGTTTAGATACATGTCTTTGTGCGACCGTATTGGTGGATATTCATATCTATATATAAATATATATATATATATATATATATATATATATATATATATATATATATATATATATATATATATATATGTATATATATATATATATATACATATATATATATATGATGAATATATATGAATATATAAAATGTACGGATACATTTTTTTTCTTGTTCGCGCTCTACAGGTCAAACGAAAATTCAAATTCATTTGAAACTTGGCATGCCCAAGTGTCATCATCTGGACTAAATCCCATTGTTTTTATGCACAATCGGTTGCTCCACTTCTGAGAAAACTAATTTTCCATTTCCCAAATTACCCATAAGAAAAGCCAGAGAAGAATTTTCATACAAAAAATGTCTCTTGAAAAGATTGAAATTTCCACCGAATTTCAATATAATGATGATACACATTATTCCGAACTCTCACTCAAATCCAATCAGTCGTTCAGATATAATAAAATATATAATGACATTTTCATACTTCATTCGAAGCTATTAAGAAAACCAATCAATTCCAAGCAACAAGTGTCACCAATTAATGAATAACGATTAAAACAAGGTCTTCTTTACTATCAAAAAAATTATTGAGAATGAGTAATGAATATAAAATGATGTTACAATGTTTGGTTTTAATGATATTAATTTTAATTAATAGTTCCTATATAGCAATAACTTAATCATATAAAATTTGCCTCTAGATAATTGTTAAAAAAAAAGATGTTTAAGTTGAATTTCAATGAATGGTCAAACATATTGATATCACTTTTTGAAAGATTATTTTATTCTCTCCACCATTTTAGCGCGAAAAACGTTATCTCCGATATTTTGTAAAAAACTAATGTTTCATTTTTACTTTTTTCTCAAAACTCACGTTCAATTAGGTATACTTACGGCTTGGGAATATGATTCGAACAATAGCAAAAATTGTGATAAATCCTTGTTGTAGACCCAATCAAATCCCATTTAAAATGATACTAATAAGAACAGTGACAATTACAATTGTATCTTCACAATATCCCAGGCTTAATTATTAACCTTATTATTTATTATCACAAAGATAAATGTATCAAAAATGAGTATATGAGTACTATAGAATATATTGAAATTATTTTAAAATAGAAGTTATAGTTTATTTGGTAACTGGAGGTCTTGAAGTGTAATAGAATTTCCACAGAGGGTAAATATGTATCAAAAATGAGTATTTTTACTATGAAATGTATTGAAATTGATTTAAAATAGTAGATTGCTTCTTTGATAATTTCACTTCAGGTATTTGTTCTATGAAATATATTGAAATTAATTTGAAAGAGTAAATAGTTCCTTTGCTAATGCCATGAAGCCTTGAAGTGTGATCAAATTGCCACAAGGACTAATTATATATCAGAAAAAAAAAATATTACTTTGAAATATATCAAAATTGATTCAAAATAGTAGATAGTTTCTTTGATAATGCATTGATTTTCTATTTTCTCCACCAATTTCTCAGCGCAATGAATTGAAAGTTATTCTCACAATATTTTGGTAGGTACCAATATCATTTCAAACCTTTTTTCTCTCAAAATAAATCACACGGTTCATAAATAACTAAGGCTGGGATACTTACTGGCTTGAAAATATGAAATTATGTATCCTATATTCGCTCAAAATTGTGAAAATCTGTGCTAACAATAACGAACAATCAGAATTCCATATTGAAAGATGAATGAGCTAAACAAAGAAAAAAGTGACAAATTAATCAAGTTTAGTATGTTCACAACAAACAGATCCAGAGGCTGTAATTGCATATGTAATTGCTGACCTTTTTTCTATTCTGTATTAATTTCTTGTGAAATAAAAAAAACTTACAAAAGAAAAAAGAATAGGAAAATAATAATATATGCAAATAAATGAATGTCTCTCATACATAATATATGAACTCTAGACTCCTTATCAGTGCAACATGACTAAATAGAGTATTATACGTGTGCTATTCGCGTACACATGTCCCCCTTTTGATTGTCATAATACGAAAACTGCTTGATGTTCCCTATAACATAGGTCCTCCTTGATTTCTCTGTGGATACCAGCAGGCCTACAGAGGGTAGGCTGCAGTACAATACCGGGTGGACGGACGGGGAAAAAGGAAGATTCATGTCACGTCTACTACTATATTATTGCGCTCCCACTCCCTCCCTCCACCCTCCCCAACATTCCCTCCCCAAGCCAACCCTTTCCTAGGGGACTCTGTACCAGAACATCATTGCTACAGAGCGAGCCTGTCCTTCAGAAGAAATCTTCACATTTACGGGGTAACTTTGAATTTTTTCGAATTGTTGTTTTTTGACTGGGATACATTTGTTTTCTTACAATATCAATTATACAAATACGTTAAAAAAGGCTGTAATTATTATATTTAGAAATATGTCTGGAAATAGGGCAAACATCATCTAGTAGATCATATAATACACATTAAATGCCATTGATTGGACACATTACGATCAATATAAAAATCCAAGATCGGCGTAAGATTTGTACGATAGAATTCAGTTCAATTGAGTATTTTACAATACTGAAAGATAATCAAATGATACATATCGATTATAAAGTCCGACTTCGTCTTTTATCGATATTGAGGGACATGTTTCATGTTTTGTTTTAATGAAGTGCATGACCACTAGCCTTAGGGTTTAGTTGTATCAAATAGACACATTTTTCAAAAATCTAGTGATGCATTCAGAAATAATATTTCCATACATTTCGAAAATCAGTTCGGATTGTTTCCGAGTTCGAATCACACGTTCAAATTTTAGATCTTCATTTATCTTTATTCCTTTATATTTATCGTTATTTATTTCAAAAGGAAATAATTTACACTATTTTGTCTCTACACAGAGATAATCATATATCGTCAATGTGCGTACTGTAAACATATTTTGTCTGAATTAAAGCAATGTGACAAGTTTATAGGAGAAGAAAAATTTGGGCGAAGTACGGGTGACAGTCATTAACAATTGACAAAATCACTCCTGAATTGATAAACATTTCGTATGTCCCTTCCAATTCCGTTTGGAAATGAGTATTTTCTACGCCTTTATATACATCTTTCACAAACAACTTTCCTACCATGCAATCATAGCTTGGTTCGTTCATTTCTATGTCGTCTTACTGAACTCTTTTCAATCTAGACCTCTCAGTGGACAGAAATAATTTGAAATACACTCGGTATGTCCCACGACTTTCAGCTAAGTTCACTGACCATAGCCAACAATCGATTTAATTTTTTTTTTCAGTCGATGTATCGAAACATCAGTTTTTTAGTGATGATAACTCATGAACGGTATGAGGCATCAAAATTCCAATTCGAGAGAAACAGATATATTTGTTTAATATCTTTGAAACGATATGGCATTAATTATCACTCTCGGACTTTAGCATGTTCATAGGTATACAGCGTAAACACGTGTTTGTTTAGCTGTATACTCGTGGAAATTATGCGAAATGAGTTGAATGGTTTGTACTCTAATCATCTTGTGAGTAATGAATATATCTGTGTTTCATCTTCATCGACTCTGAACTCTTCGACTCTTGATCATCGACTTTGGAGATGGCTGAACGTTCTCAGCAGAAACGTTGAAGCTTCAGGTCGTTTTAGAGCCACCAGTTATATTGTTTCAAGGAAGGACAAATATCCGAAAAGTGACATTTTATCATCTTCGTCCGGCCCTCAAAGTCTACACTACAACATATGTATATATATATGTATATATATATATATATATATATATATATATATATATATATATATATATATATATATATATATATATATATATACATTTTACAAGTTTATATTCATTTCATTCCTATTTTTACTGACGAATTCCTTATATCCGTAACATGACATCTTTGTATACATAAGGGTGAGTGTATGTATTATGTATGTATGTATAACTATGGAATAATACACATTTACCAAACATCTAACAAATTGTATTTTTACATTTATTCAGTTGGTAGTCGACATTATTCTTTAGTGAATACATGTATAGCTGTCATACAAAAACTAAAAATGTGATATATATTTTTTTTTGTTTTCTGAAATACGAAAATATGTCATTATGGGATAGCCACTTCGAAATGCTACAACGAATTCGTTTTTTTGGTTGTATATTTCTCTCTCTATTTTTTCTCGGGTGTTGTACCATCCTGACTTTAGAAATCAGAGAATGTTGACTGTCAGCTTGTGGGGGATAACAAATACCGGCGGCTGTCTTCTTTGCACAGTCACCCTTCATCTACGTGTCTGAAACACTGACAGGGGAAATGATGGCAATATGACCTGACCTCAGCTTTCAAAACCAGAACATGTAAATAAATGATGATTATAACTAGGATTCGGGAGATTATAGGTGACATTATATAAAGAAAATACGTACTGCTTAGGGGGAAAATAAATCATTGGACTAGATATAGAAATAGATGCATTGAAGAGGTGAACACATCTAGTTGAATGGAGACAACAACTGTAGATTCATGGAAAAATTATTTTATAAATTTCGTAGGGTTGAGGTATGGAACTACTGGAATGAAAAATTGGAGAAAGCTATCATTTTGATTTCCTATCTTTCTTTATTTCATTTCCTTTTTTTCTGTACGTGTGTTGACAACTATCATTAAATCTCAGAAGACATCGTTGAACTCATAGTCACACACACACACCCAGACATATATATATATATATATATATATATACAGCATTATCATTTTTGTTTCGCCAAGAACATAAAATATTAGTAGAATGAAGATTTAAAACATATACAAATATAATATTCTCCACTGATATACTACCACTATCCTGAACGTATTCAGCCGAATGGATTCGAATACTCATTCTCAGGAGTGTTGGTGTAGTCTCTCGAAGGGACTAGCTGAATTATCACCCTTGTCACATAACTTCGCGGATTATTCAGGTGACTAGACCAACATTATACCTTCCGAATGAAAACGGTAAAATGTGCATAAGGTAAGAATGCCCTAGGAAGTGTAAGTATTATCCCACTTTATCATGGTCATTTATCATTGTCATGCATCAGAACTGTTCCGTATTCTCATCAGTTCTATGATATATATATATATATATATATATATATATATATATATATATATATATATATATATATATATATATATATATATATATATATATATATATATATATATATATATATATGTATATATATATACGGAAAGGCTCACCGTCTTCGACATCCCAGGCAACCCTAGAAACGACGGTGGAGTCACCTCCACCCCCCAAACCCGACATCGTTGGATGGGGATATCGAAAATGATATATATATATATTGAACACCACACAAAATGATCTCGAGTTCTCCTTATCTTCCTCTTAGTATCAAGTTATGTCAAGTAACAACTAATAAAGAAAGTTCCAACCCCCAATATATTGTTATTGTTGTTATTGTCGTTGGTTAATTCTTCATTCATGGTATTCATATCCATGTTTTTATCTATTTATTTATTTAATCATTCATTTATGTAGTTGGAGTTGTCTCTGTCTTTGTTCGTTTTATATTTAAATTGTTTATATCTATATTCATTTTTATGGTGTTGTTGTTGTTGTCGTCGTCATCGTTGGCGTTGTTGTTTTGTTGACATTCAAGAAAAAATAGATAATTTCACCTACAACCTAAGGCCAAGAGTCTATATAGAATTATTGTCCTTGGCATATAAAAACTTGAACAAATACGAGGAAAAAACGAAATGTCAACAGTAATGGATTGAATAATAGCATTAGTTCGCATTGGTGTACCTCAAAATGTTAGCTTTTTAGCAAATAATGCACCTAGTACATAGATAACAAATTTCCGTTTTGGTTTGTTGTAGCCTACATTGTTATGATAAGGGAAAGTAATTTTCATGAAAATACAAGTTTAAATTAACACCAGTGAAGTACACGGAATTATAAGCTCAGTGTAAGTGTTTAAATCTTCTTCCGATAGCAAGGAATGTTTCACCATGGATTGAAGATGTGAAGAAGTTTTAAAGAAACTTCACTTCTGAATATTCCATCATGGTTTCACCTTGTTTCAATATTGCAATATATTCTGCAATAAAGGCACAACATTCTGTATTATTAGCAAAGCAAAACGTTTGGCAAAACGTTTTGCGATACTGACCAAACATTTTAAATTGATAGTAAAACTTATGAAGTAATGACAAAACTTTTGCAATAAAGGTTGAACGATTCTAGTTTTCAATAATGGTTAAGTAGCAACAAGAATAGTGAGATTGCTTTAATGGCAGAACAATGAAATAATACGGTCTAGACCATACGGGTATTTCAAACACTACTTTAGTGGTCAAATTAAACAACCATGAAAGAATTATTTTGAATGGAATTGATAAAATGAATGCTATATTCTATCGTATAATTGAAGTTTCATGTCGTAAGAATTTGTTCAGAGTAAACAAGTATAATATTTTCTTGTGTTACTCAAATTAGAAGCCAATTGTAACTTACCACCAACTTAACGCTAATCAGGCCCCGACCCATTCCTTCACATCCCTGCACAGGTCAAATATTATGACCCATATTTCCCAAATACGTGAATAAAATATGTCTTAATACATTCGACACTGAATAATTTAATATCCTTCTTCGATTATTCTTCACCTATTTCACTTTTTTTATAGTTTACTAAATCCATTCAAGACTACGTTCTTAGAATGATAAATATGCGCTGATTAACAAATTGTCAATCGAGCTACAAGGGTATCAGTTAATAACCTCAGAACCTTACCGCGACTGTCACTTACGAGTACATGGGAGTCGATTTATCGGAATATCAGGTTTTTGATGATAGCTTCAGAACGGTACAAGATATCGAAATTCTAAAAACGGAGAACAACAAATATTTTTGATACCGTTCAGATGATGTAAGTGATAACTATCCATCTCATATCGCCTAATTTTCACGCTTATACGCTTGAAAAGTGTGTATTTTCAAGCGTAAATGCCTGACAATCAGGCGATTTGAGATGAATAGTTATTCAGGCCGTCTTAAGATATTGAAAATGTTTGTGTTTCCTTGTTTTTAGAATTTCGATATCTTCTACCGTTCTCAAGTTATCACAAAAAACTGATATTCCGCTAGATCGACTCCCACAAACTCTTACAATTACGTCCTAGACCTAGCTGGCTCCAAGAGACTAGGAATTTGATTGGATAATGTTTAGTGGGAGAGCTAAATACCATGGCAATAGAGTCACGGTCTCTTCGATCGAAAATTGTTACCTATTTTCAGCCTACCTCGAGAGCGTCCTAGGATTTTGTGCTAACAACAATGAAAGCAGACAAGAAACGGACATGCTGCTATGGTACTTAAGCTTTGGAATTTTGATTGGTTCTTATTTGCCTCAGTCTCTTGGAGCTAGCTAGGCCTAGGACGATATTTCAAATGGTAATCACGTGAGGGTCCTGCAGCTGGAGTATAGAGAAGTTAATCTGCTACAAATATCGCGTAATCAACAAATTTATCACTCATAGAATCGGACATGAATATTTAATTGGATCAAATTTCTCTTCACTATCATATTTTTTTTCATAAATTTTCCTATAATTATTCTGTGAGCACATCCAAGCGAGAGAAAAAAAAACATCACACATTTATACAAATGTGCATGAATAGTTTCACATATTCAAAAATAATACCACCTCTATTAATAAATGTGAAATACATGTGATGATTATATTAAATACAACTGGATGGATTTTAGTAGAAGTTCATATTCAGAGCTTTTGATGAGCTCTGAAACCAATTAATAGTAGCGGTATTAACACCTACGCTAATGATCATCCTCTGCCTCTCATAATAAGCCCAATTGACCAAATCATTTCGTTTTGTTTCTCCCCTTCTTTCACTAAACGATCAATGCGTGTCAATGATTGGACGTGCACCCAATCATTCGCTGACAAATTGTACTACTTATCTGCGGCCATATCACGATCAATATAATTCAAATCGGTAACTATTATGTCATTTCAGTTACATGTTAGGTTTGACGTGCAAAACAGAACACTCAGTTATTCAATAGAATTCTACTGAAAGTTCAAACTTGATTATTGAAGACTATAATGAAAAAATCTACCTGATTTCGCGTTCAGGGATGCAAATGTTATTTTTAGATGATGGAAAATGTTCATAGATTATGATGGATTGATATTCCGATATATTCCATTCAGGGCTGCAATCATCATCATGGGAATATATATCTAGCTGGCAGATAAGTGTTGTGATCACCAGGGTTACTCTTTATGATTATTTATGATGATTATTGTCTGCTTAACGACCCCACCAACAGCTAGGTTATACGGGGATACGAATAAGCAGATGAATATGAGACTATGAAGTGATGATTAGTGAGAGGACGTTCACAAAAATCCATGCCTTATGCGGGACTCGAACCCACGCCCAACGGCCTCTTCAGTTTCTGAAGCGGTGCCTCAGCTGACCGAGCGACCGAGGGTGGCGTCATTGTTTATTCTCATGCTCTAACTTTCAGATGAGCTGACTGGATTTTTTAAAACCGAGCCTCAGTATTGGTGGAGGAGCCATTATTTCGTGTGTCTATAGGTTAAAGCGGTACATGCACGGTGCTTATAAAAATAGAGAAATAGAGAAATAGAGAAATAGAGAAATTCATCTTTACTATTTTTTTTTCTTCATCACGAATAAGTGTATTTGAATAAAAAGTATATCAAACCCAAGATTTTATGCTCTTTAATTATTATGACATTCTATTTCTGTAAATTCAATCAGTTCTAAGATAATACGTCAGTGAATTGTATCACATTCTTGATATTTATTGACGTATTATCTCAAAACTGATTGAATTAACAAAAATAGAATGTCATAATAATTGAAGAACATAAAATTATCTTAGGTTTGATATACATTTTATTCAAATACACTTGTTCGTGATAAAGAAAAAAAATAGTAAAGATGAATCCCTCTATTTTTATAAACACCATGCATGCACCAACTAAACATTATTTCATGGACTGCCTTCTCCGTGTTGACACAAGCTTTAATGTGAATCAGTCTGTTTATCTAACCTGTAGAGCGCGTGCAGAATACAAACACTCAAACATAGACAGGTTAAACTCCGTGAGAGTCAGGTGATTATTTACTCCGCTCATATAATCAAATTAAATGAAATACATGTAAACTCGTCACATTGAGAAAATGATTTCGTTATTTCGATTCGTTTTTTTGGAAACTGAAATAATTTTATCTGCGGCGGAATCAGACAGCGCAGTTCTGATGTTGTAGTTAATTGTTTTCGAATAATTAAAATGGGGTGGTAAGGTCGCTCTCGTGGTGCCCCGTTCAAACGATCCTACCTTTCATCCATAGCCTTAATTGGGGAACATGATTTTGTATCAATTTTCGATATAATGAAATAATAAAAAAAGTTTACTTATTTATCTAGTTTTACTCATTTCCATTCATCCATAGCATTAATTGGAGACAATGATTTTGTATCAAGTTTCGATGTTATTGAAAAAAAAAAGAAAATTTCATTTTCAACACGGAAATCAACAAAACCTAGTTTGTTTCATAACGGCCAATAAAATTCCCGTGTCATTTCCACAATCAACATTTTCACGCAAACCTTTTTCCTGTCACTCTTTTTCATTTTTAAAACACTTGTTATTACATAATATTTCTCACTCGATAAGCCCTGTGTAGTCTAATAAAAATTCCGATAAAGAATACCAATTAATTTTCCTGTCCAATGTAAAATGGCTTGGGTGAGAAAAAGCCGAGCCAAACGTCCCAAACTGCCATTGTATTACAAATCCATGGACATTGTTCGCTATATATATATATATATATATATATATATATATATATATATATATATATATATATATATATATATATATATATCCATGTAAAATCCATACCAAAGGGGACAGAAAAGTTCAATTAAAATGCCTTGTCTCTGTACCCTACAGAATGAGCGCAAACATCCTACATATATACATGTACATATATACGTCACCGGCTTATAGACCCCTACACGTAACGTATCAAGTCAAATAACACAAAATGCATATCCCGTGTCCGAACTTTTTTTTTTATAGAACTCCAGAGTCTGGCTTTTTAATTTAAGCCTTGGTTGTCAGCCGCATTTGCATAACAGAACGAAATGTTTCAACAAACGAGTAAAAGATCGCAGAGCGTGGAATATTAAAAAAAATAAAAAAAAATGTGATCCGGACATTTGATACTTTTTCTATACCATAAATTTGTGTGACAAGCGGAAATAAAACAATGGCATTGGCTATATTCCATTCAGTATCACATTGTTCACAAAATTGGTGTAGTTTTTGTGGTAGTTATCAAAACGTTGGGGAGACCGTTACATAAATGAAACATTAACGGTTAGGGGACAATATTATTACTATCTTGTATGAAAATATTTTAAAACGTTCGACCAACTATATACATACATACACATATATGTATAATATACATATAGTACACTACGCTTTGCGGCCATTCTGATGTAGTATATAGCTAGGTTATTGTCGATCTCACTCGCTTCCACTTTATCCAACCGTTGGTCTCTCTTGCACGGCCATATGCATGCCACACATATCGGGGTCAGTGTTAGGGCAGTTATCACATTGTTTTTAGCTCCAGTTATACCCATAATCGGCCGTTAAAACTGTCCAGTTATACGATTCCCGTGGGATGAATTGTGGCTGTGTAGCCGTGTATAATAATGCGAATGGTATAGGATAAAGTCAGGAGTTTGCCTGTTGAACTTTTGGCAGGATGATCAGAAGAGTGAGAGGGATGATAGAGAAATGGATATAGAGTGAGGGATGGTTAGATTTATGGGTAGGGTTATGGACAGGGGAACTCATTTGAATAAGTCGATGTGATGGTAATGTTTTTTGAAAATGTATAGATGAATGAGAGATTGGATATTTTCGGGGTTTTGAATCAATCCATTTTTAATCCAACTAGAATGTAATTTCAATCAAGTTATACGACAGGCTTGTGGTCCATCGTTTAAATAGTATGGGTCTATACGTTTAAAGTAGACTTTATTATTATGGTAAAAACCTGTCAATTTAACATGTAGTCATTTTTCTTCTGTCCCTTCAACTTGATGTATTCTGGGCCTTTATTCACGAATTAATACAATTCTGTTCTTCTCCAGATTGGTATTGTATTATAATTGAAAAAGTACGTTATTTCGGAATTGCATGGCATCAAAATATTATAATTAGAAGATTCTGTAATTTCATCGTGAAATTTTTTATTTTTCAACCTTTTATCATCTTGTAGGATCTTGTTGTAGGACCCTACCACTTTCGAAAATATCGAATTTTCAAATGTTTTTGCACAACAATGAGACAAAATGCACTCAACAGGTCGCATGGTTCGTTCGTTCGGTCCTAATTTCACTGTGAATACGCTGACTGATGCAAGTCAAATCCATTCAGCTTTGGCCTCGATTGTTATACCACTTCTGAGAAAATAATTCCGAGTAATTTCTCAGAAATTTGAAAATTGAAAATCTTTGAGTATTTTGAAATTCTTACTGAAATGAGATTTATGTTCTAGAATTCTAATCCCGTATAAAATTGAATGATAATCTAATTTTTTCTATTCAACATTCGAGGTTGACATTTTCTTATATTCCTATTAATTCAAATAAGCCTACATAATTATATTTACTACATATAGCTCATTTTCAACGCGAAGGAAATACTTGACGTTCTCCTAGTAATGATATAAATTATATCATTATTACTGTGAAGAATGATTGCATGATGGAATTGAACAAACATCATATTAATATTCTGTTCTGTATGTACTGAATGATGCGCGAAAGCACCAAAGTTGACCTGGTTCTCCATCCTTCCAGGGGCATGGCGTATTGCCAGTTCGTACCGGGCACATGGCCAAAATACAAAGGGGTGGTTAAAAATTCGGATAGTGGAAGAAACCTAACCGAAAATAATTGGCAACGAACTAGAAAACTTTCTGCTATATTTCTACTGTAACCGAAATGATATCTAGCCCTAGGTGTGAGTTTCCAGGGTTTTATTTGCTCTACTCTTTAATCTGTATTTCGATCAACCACGATCTCAAAATTATATTTCGTCATTCAGAAAATCTGGAAAATTGAGTGAAAATGTATAATCTTTTTCTTTCCAAATTGTAGTCGGGTTGACTTCGAGCTTTTATTGACAATGTGAAATGACAGTGTACTTCGGAATAAGTATAAAGATTGTTTAATAACAATTCAACTTTCTGTGTTCATTCAATATTTATTGTATCTTTTCAAAATTATCAACTTGGTAGATCAAAAGTTTTCATATAAAAAATAGAATCTATCATGAACTTATGTATGGTATAATTTTATATTGAGATTAGTATTCCAATACGTCTATAATTTTTTATTTATGTCAGTTGATTGTGTATCTGAAATGAATATGTAGACCCTAAATGAATAAAAAATATAAAAATAGAATATATCATCACTAAATTTTTTATGATATGTTCAAGTTTCACAAACTTTTATGTGAAGGACCTCCCAAACTTGTGAAATACTATATGTAGGCCTCAGGACTAACATTAGGAAGTATTGGCTGTTCACAAAAGTATTTACATCTTAAAATTTGTAACGTTATTTACAACAAACAAAAGCATATCAATTTTCGGAAGGAAATGAAGATGATTTATGTTATACATTAATCGATTATTGTAATGGGAGAAAAATATATTGTCCAGAAAGAGTTTGAAGTCGATTGGTTCCTTAATTTATCCTTCATGCCAAGCCCAAAAACGATGACTTGAAGAACCCAGATTATTTTTCAACAACAAATAGAAGTCATCACAACGCTCATACAATCATACAAGAATACTGTGCTAAACTGAGTTGAAAAGTTGAGAAGTTGAATTGACAAAGCAGCGAACTTGACTATATTTCTATTGTAATTCAGGATCTATCCAGAAAATAAGATAAGTTTTGACCCACAATAACTCATAAATATATATATATATATATATATATATATATATATAGTACACAGTAATACTTTTCGATAAAAAAAATAATAGACTGTGATTCTGAGAGAAGTATAGACGCAAAAGAAATGAGGTCATATATTGTTAGGTGTCCAATTTGTCTACTGTACTACTAGAGTGCTGCTGGTGCATCTATCGACAATTGAAAAGTTACGTTGATTTTATTGTAAACCACATTGTATAGAAAACTGTTAGACAAGCGGTAAAAAGAAATCAGACACGTCTTAGACGGAGAAGACACGAAGATTCGTTTATTTCTTCAGAACGATTTGAGATGTTCGACGCGAGGGAATGATTTTGAAATACTCATTCAAGTGGTTGACTTTTGAATATAATGAGGGATTTTATATTCCGAGAGGTTGAATATAATTACTCTGATTATATTGTCAGGAATATATATTTTAAATCTTTCCAATGTGAATGTTGAGAAATAATTTGAAAATGTTGAGTTATTATGAGTAATGCGTGTAAATATTTAAGTTGGATTGTGAGAAATTATACAATTCGACCCTCTTGAAATTTCGAAAAGAAAAAAAGAAAATTGGAAATTTGAGATATCCGATGGTTTCAGTGTTGAAAGATGTGAAATTTGATGTAGGAGCAGATTTAACACACCATTCTTCACAGAGTGTTTTAAAACATTATTGTTATTCTAACTTCAATTCAGGACGACATGTAACATTAATTTTTAGAGATTAATCAAATTCTTCATAATCATATGCATAATAATACTATATATCTGAACACCATCTATCAAACAATAATTCACTCAAATTCATCTTCGATTGTTAAATTATTTTAAATTTCTCAATCAAAATCTACATGAATTCAAAAACAAAAATTGGAATATTTAATCGAGTTATTTCCTCTGGATGTCTGCGGTCAGTTATATATTGTTAGCATACAGTTGCCAGTAAAAAATCGATTCCAAATCATTTCAATTCCATCATATTTCAGATCTAGACGCCCAAATAACTGAAAATCATTTTAATACTATTCAGTAGGCAGCTTCCGTACGCTAGGTATAAACGTGAGAAAAAGCTGAAAATTCAATTTGTTTAGTTCATTCAAGTGCCTATACTTGTAGTTACAGTTAATACGAGGAATAATATAACATACTTGCATACGAAGCGTTCAACAGGTTGAACGGTTTTTAATTGATTCAATTGAAACGTTCCCGTCATTCAGTCAATTTGCTCATAAAACTGTCGAAGTTCGAGCGAAATTTGATCAAGTTATTTTTATGACAAGTTATAACTACGGTTGAAGTGTAAAGAACTGATGCATACATTCTCGATAAGAAACACTCAGTTTTGTTCATGCACGTTCTTTGTAGATCTGTTAATTCAATAAATTTGACTGATATATATAAACATTATTCAAATATCATATGAGTGAAGAGTTCAATGACATGAATCATTCATTTGAAAAAAACACATCTTCCAATTCGACTTTTATACATATTTTATTTATTTATTACAGATTGTTCATAGAAAAGGGGGTAATGGTTACTATACCTAATGAAATGACAGTCAAACATACTCGATATAATCATACTTCATTTTTTTCTTAGCTCTCTTCTTAAATCACTAATCTTCGTTATGTATAATTTTTCAATAAAACAATTGAGTGTCGTATCAAATTGGTTCTCATTCTGTGGTTTATTGTTCCCGAGGGGTTTACAACTCGAAAATTTGGTGTACACCTGATTTCAGATTTCAAGATTTCAGGTGATTTCAGGTGATTTCAGGTGATTTCAGTTGATTTCAGGTGATTTCAAGTGATTTCAGGGATTTCAGGTGATTTCAGGGATTTCAGGTGATTTCAGGTGATTTCAGGTGATTTCAGGTGATTTCAAGTGATTTCAGGTGATTTCAGGTGATTTAAGGGATTTCAGGTGATTTCAGGGATTTCAGGTGATTTCAGGGATTTCAGATGATTTCAGGGATTTCAAGTGATTTCAGGTGATTTCAGGTGATTTCAGGTGATTTCAGGTGATTTCAGGTGATTTCAGGTGATTTCAGGTGATTTCAGGGATTTCAGGTGATTTCAGGGATTTCAGATGATTTCAGGGATTTCAAGTGATTTCAGGTGATTTCAGGTGATTTCAGGTGATTTCAGGTGATTTCAGGGATTTCAGGTGATTTCAGGTGATTTCAGGGATTTCAAGGGGATTTCATGGGATTTCATGGCAAGTGTACACCTGATTTCAGGAGTTGTTAACCCCTCGATTGTTCCCATACAGAAGTTGACCCCCGCTGCCCCCGAAAGCTGGCCATCATAGCTCATTCAGCTAAGGCACTACTCTAGAAATTAAAATTACTTCATACTTGGGTTCGAGTCCCGTATTGAGCATGTGATTTCATATACATCATTCATTTATATCATCCATCAAGTCGTACTCATAGAAAAGGTTTGCCACAATTTCTAGGTGAACTAAACAGGTATGTACGTTACAGAAAATGTATTCTATGAAAGCTGACTACTTTATTCTACAAAACTGAAATTACGTGAAATTTTTGGTTGGTATATTTCACTTTCCAAGTATATACTGCTTTCAGATTCTTTATTCAGCCTATATTTCATTTTCATCATATTTATATCAAAAATGGACTTAAAATGAATGTTGAAACCAAAATATGTGAAATACGTTGAAATAATAATGAACCAAAATAATATACCTATTATTATGAACTGATATGACTACATTGTCACCTTGGTTATATCGTATATTTCTTCATAGACCTAGTTTTTAAATTACTATCATTATTATAAGTCAATATTTCCATCAATCATGAGTAAGACTAAGAAGTAATAGTATAAGAAGTAATGACCTAGTGTCAGAATATAATTTGAGATTTATTTAATGCAAGATAATGCACTCATTTATTAATTTCATTTTATTGTTATGTTGTACCTCATCACTGTTAGAACATTGTATTACGTAACTTATAAATGGAATAAACATGAAAATAACCTAGTAGCTGGCCGCCCCGGTGGCTAAGTCAATTATCGCTAGCGGTAGTAACTAGTAACTGAAGTCACCGTTGGGCGTGGGTTCGAGTCCCGCATAAGGCATGGGTTTTTGTAAACGTCCTTTCGTCTATCATCTCTTCATCGTTTCATTATCACCCGCTCATTCGTACCCCCGTATAACCTAGCTGCTGGTGGGGTCGTTAAGCAACATTAAAAATAACCTAGTAGTTGGTAGAGCCATTGTGAGTGATCAATAATCATCATCACGGATCAGAAAATATAGAATTAGCATTTTAATTTTTAATTAATTTTCTTTGGGTGGTAAGATTGCAGTCGTGGTGCCCCGTTCAAACGATCCCATCTTTCATCCATAGCCTTAATTGGGAAACAACTATTTTGTATCAAGTTTAGAAAAACAAAAAAATAATTTTCGAAAAGTTTTCAACATTCAGACATTTCACATCAGCCCTTATACATAAAATATAACCCACCAATGGAATAAAACTACCAAATGTTTACAATATTATTTTTCTCCCTCAAAAATGTTTTGCTCTTTTCCTCGTTTATCTTCTATCAGTTTCACTCTCGTATTACTGCCACGTTCTCCGGTTAGAAGCCACCCAAAAAAAGAATCTTTCATACCAAAAATATAAGTGTACATTACAGGAAGAAACCGGAAGCGTTCCCTATTAAGAATCCCCCACAGCACCGAGCCAACCTTTCCACGTCACGGGAACCAACTTTCATCTGGAGTTTCGTTCGGGAACATTTCATCACACGAAATATAATAGCATCGCCACACTGTATTACAGCATTGAATTTACTTTTGTGCCCTGTCCATTGGGGTAAAACGTATTAAATGCGAGATATTTCAGCACGTTCTACGGAAATTGGACAATTTTATGGGGACGAAAAGAATGAAAGAATAAAGGTACAAGAAGAATATAAATAAAATCATTTGAAATAAGCACCAGCCAATACGTAGGGTTCACTGTTCAGTTCTATAGTTCTTATCTTAAGATATAATCAGAATTTTTATTTTTTTCTTCTTTGTAATTGGAGTGTTTCATTGGATTTGGTTCGAAAAAAAATCCAGAAATGAATTAAAAAATAAATCTTGAAAAAAAAATTGAATGAGCGTGATCGAGGACGAAATTCCTCATTGCCACTCTTACGGCAATTTCTCTGCCGTTTTATTTTTGTTATTTTGTGCCCATTCGACAGGTAGCTCGGTTAAAACGAGCATCATCCAACTTTTTGTGACACAAAGACAGTCACATTAATAACTGAGATTGATTTGAAAAAAACTGCTTCGAAGAAAAATCATAACCAAATTTTAGAAGAACCCATAATAATGACGAGAATTAAGACAGTTGGATTCTAAAAATATCATATTCAACAAAAAGTGTGAAATATTATCACATCTTCAAAAATCGTACCCACCCATTTCAAAACACGAAATTCAGAGTATATATTTGATGAACCATTTAGTGATTGACATATACAATGCACTTATTAATATTAATATTGCTATTCAAATGAATGCACAAAGTTTAATAAAAAATATAGTAGACATAAGAAAAATAGCGATAGAAAAGAATCCGTGTATAATTGGAATTTCTGAAACACATATTACAAATAATATATTTGATAAAGAAATTGAGATTGAAGGATACACGTTAGTGCGCTGTGATTCACATTCCAGGTATACAGGAGGAGTAGTATTGTACATAAAGAAAGGGATTAGTTATAGTATTGAAGATATCATTGGAGACAAAAGTCATGGGCTCTGGATGATTGGATGTAAAGTGTATTTTAATAAGAATGCCTATACATCTCTATACGTGTTATATCTGTCTCCAAACGGAAATAAGGGTAAAGGACTTGAACTAATAGAATCCATTTTTGAGAGGGAAGCAGACAGCAGAAGCAATATGATACTGACAGGTGATCTGAATATGGACTGGTTAGGAAATAGTAGAAGTAGTAAGAAGCTTAAGAACCTAGTCAATGAGTTTGGACTGAAACAATTAATTATCACACCAACTAGAATTACCAAGGACACTCGAAGTCTAATAGACCTTGTTATAGTTAATAATCAAAGACTTATTGAAAGTAAAGTAATGGATGATGTCTCAGTTGCAGACCATGAAACTATTATCATAAAAATAACTGATATTTTCACAGGGGATACGGAAGGCAGGCTTGAAAGTATAAGAAATAATTTTAAGGTTGTAGAAGACTGGGAGCAATATGAGAAGGAAAATTACCAAAACAAGTTGTACGAATGCAAGTGGGAGAGAAAAAGCGAGGATGTAAATGATTTGTACAACTGTGTAACAAAAAACTTGCTGAAGTGTAAAGATAGTATGGTTAAAGTAAAAAGGGTGCAATTGAAGCAGAGCAGAGTAAAAAGTTGTTACTGGATGAATGAGGAAATTAAAGATAAAATTAAGGAAAGAAACGTTTTAAAGAAAAAAGCTAAAATAACGGGAGATGGTGAAGACTGGGTCAGGTTTAAAAAAAGCAGAAACGTCATAGTTAACATGCTGCGGAAAGCGGAAAAAGTGTACTTCGAAGACAGAATAGATAGAGTGAAATATGATAGTGTTAAAATGTGGCAAACTTTGAAAAAATTGACAACAGTTGAAAATAGAGAGATGAGAGCCACGGAAATTCTTAATGATCATAAGAAAATACTTGTGGATGACAAAGTAATTGCTGACGGATTTAATAAATTTTTCATATCTAGCATTAATGAGATACTAGATAGCATAAAGAGTATTGACAAGGAAGCGGAAGATCAGTTCAAACATAACTGTATAGGAAGACTTAATCTGTACGATGTGAAGAAATATAGAAGAGATGATAATAGTAATTGTACTTTTGACCAATTTAGTAAAGTTACGATAAAGGAGTTAGATGAAGTAGTTTTAAGTCTAAAAACAAGAAAGGGGATATAGATGGACTATCATGTGCTCTGTTCAAAGATTCCTACTGCGTTATTAGACATTATCTGTTAGATTTAATAAATATGAGTTTGAGTAGAGGGGTTTTCCCAGAAAAACTGAAAGAATCAGTAATTGTACCGGTACCCAAAGTAAAGGGAACAATGGACATGACAGAGTTTAGACCTATTAATATGTTAGCGGTAGTAGATAAAATTATTGAAAAAGTAGTACATAATCAAATATATGACTATGTGAATAAAAATAATCTCATGTACGTTAATCAATCAGGATTTAGAAAAAGGCACTCATGTGAAACGGCAGTACAAAATCTCCTGTTTAGGTGGATGAAAGATAGAGATGAAGGAAGAGACACTATATCGGTATTTCTGGATTTAAAAAGGGCTTTTGAAACTGTAAATAGAGAAAGATTATTACTAAAACTAAAATATATGTATGGAATAAATGGTGAAGTATGGAAGTGGATAGAACACTACCTCAGTGATAGAAAACAAAGAGTAAATTATGGGGAAGAGATGTCAACTTTTATAGTATGTACCGAAGGAGTTCCTCAAGGATCAACTCTAGGACCCTTATTGTTTCTTTTATACATTAATGATGTAAATAAATGTATGAATCAGTGTTTCATGAACATATATGCTGATGATATGGTGATATCTGTAAGTGGAAGAAATAAGAAGGAACTGTTTGAAACTTTGAATACAGAATTAGATATTATTTTTCAATGGTTAAATGTGAATAAATTAAAACTTAATGATAAGAAAACCAAGGCAATGATTATAAAGAAGGACCGAAATGAAGAGATGTATAATGTTGTAATTAATGGTACCAAAATTGAGGTTGTACAAGAGTTTAAATATTTGGGTATTATACTTGACTGTAGACTTAATTTTAAGAGCCATATGAATTATATTGTGAAGAAAATTGGGAAAAAAATTGGATATCTAAGAAGATGTGGTAGAGAACTGTCAAAATGGACAAAAATCTTAATTTTCAATTGTATAGTTAAACCTCACTATGATTATTGTAGTACCATATTTTTATCTGTCTCTAATGAAATTTTAGATACGTTGCAAAAATTACAGAACTCGGCTATGAGATTTATATTACAGGAAACTTGGACTGTTTCTTCAGAGAAAATGTTGAATAGATTAGAATGGTTAAATGTTAGAAATAGTATTAAAATGGATTCCTATGTATTTATATTTAAAATAATTAATGGTTTTATGCCCGTTTACTTTGATAAATTAATTACCAATAATAATGAAATACATGATCACTATACAAGAGGTGCTGATCATATATATTTAGAGTCATGTAATTCTTCAATGTTCAGTAAAAGTATATTTTATAAGTCAGTAAGAGACTATAATAATTTACCTATAGTATTGAAGGAAATCAAAAGTGTGAGTAGATTTAAGCTAGAAATAATCAAACATGTAACTAGCACTGGAAGGTAATAATAAGTAAAATAATTTTAAGAGAGTCATTAATATATGTAGACCTGTATAATTAATAGCAAAATCATTTGCTAAATAAACAAATTACAATACAATACAATACTTATAGCTAGTGAGCCAAATCCAAACCTAATTCCAACCTCAAAAAGTCAGTTCGCAGTTAATTAGTATCCAGCGTCTACTTATAGCTGGACATCACTAGTTTCGGAACCAAGAAGTGTAGATCTCTATTAGATTTAATACATATATCTCGTTCAATTTGCACGTATAGCTTATATCACTTATAGCACTGCACTTATGGCTAAAGCACTGAATCTAAATACCTAATTCCTACCTCAAAAAGTCAGTTCGAAGTTAGTATATACACTGCTCTACTTATAGCTATGGACATCACTACTTCCGGAACCAAGACGTATATAATTCTATCGGTTTCATACATATATCTCCTTCGTTTATTAACAAATACGCTGCGGTTTTCCAGTATATAGTTATAGTTGACCTCTCTCTCAAAGCTTCTATCAAAACGAGACAATGATTTTTAGCGTTTCATTCTTGTCACAAAATCATCGTCTCAAACTAAATTCTTTCGAAAAGATCCATGTTTTGGTATAACAAAAGTTTTTACAAATAAATATATATATATATATATATATATATATATATATTATTTTCTTTTGAGAAGTTTCCTTCTTGTGATTCCCCTACCGCCGAAAGTGTAGGGCGAGTTTCTTTGTTGGCCGACGAAAGGGGGTGAAAGCATACCGCATATATAGCTCGAGTTCCGTTCAGCTCCGAAGGAGAGCAAAAAGTTTGCGCCATCCTGACTCCAAGTTGAAGCTTGCTGGACCAGGGTCCCTTGACTACAATACTAATCTATTTCATTCTTAGACGGAATACTTGTTTGCGTCTGTATACTCGTCTACAATGAAAATGTCACGAATTCAACTGAGTAAAGAAGAAATCATGTGTTTTCAAGAGGAAAATTAAAGGATATCATAACCCCGAAACTAGATTTTAATGAATGAGGAAGATATTTATTATCCTTATCCAAGAGAAAACTAGAGATTGTCATCTTAATTTTGGATATTAAAATACATATTTGTGTTCTCCAGAGATACTGAGTCATGACGTAGGATTTACCGTTATGAACCTAAATATAATCAGAAATCGAGTAATGTCTACGTTACGACTCTGAAAGAAGGACAGGGTCCTAGAAGACGAATAAATTAATCACAATGACTGATTCCTAGTTTTCTCTAAAATTAGGAGAATAAATATAGTCATAACTCCTTAAAATCTAGTTTCAGGGGTGGATTGCAAGAACGAAGTTTAACCCCGGCCTACTTTAGACGCCGTCTAAGTACAAAATAGCATTGCCTCTGCTATGCTATTTTGTATTTAGACGGCGTCTAAAGTAGGCCGGGGTTTAAACTTCGTTCTTGCAATCCACCCAGGGTTTTGTTGTTCTTTAAGGCTGTACGAATGAATTCGCTTGGAGATTAGTATGTTCACTTTGATTGACAGAATGAAACAAAATGATTGATCACACATGTTGCATACATGATAACATTGAACAATAAACAAATCCAACAAACGAATAAAACTCAAATGTTGAAAGTTGTTAAAATGAATTCTACCATCAAGATCAACCTGTCATTTTCAAAACAGGTGTCGAGAGATATGCACGTACTCATAATTTTCTCTACTCCCCAGTTAAAATATTTCACGATCAATCTACAGTTATTATTACGAAAAGTTATATCCCCGGCAGGATGAATTTATTCATATTAGATTTAACGACGTCTACACTGACGATTACGATCTATTGGTGTGGTCTATTGGGCGTGGTGAATGATGAATAAGATGCTATTGGATGATGAGATGAAAGGTTATTTTATTGTGATTTTGAGTACTAGGAAATAGTCGGTCTTGGCCTATTGTTTGTTAATGAAACATCCCAGGACCCCTATTCCTGAGATAAATGAGATGTGAGAAAAATCAGTGAGAAAACTATCTCATATAATGACATATTTCATCTCATATTTCATGTGAGATACTCGTTTTGTCACTCATTTTTATTTTTCTCACATCTCATTCATCTCAGGAAACTATCTCATATAATAATGACATATTTCATCTCATATTTGATGTGAGATACTCGTTTTCTCACTAATTTTTATTTTCTCTTATCTCATTTATCTCTGGAATAGGGGTCCAGTAGGTCACCCTCGTTAGCACAGTCAGCTGAGGCACGCTTCAGACACTGAAGTCACCTCCATATCTCGTACAAAAATGTACGATAATACCATTTGTATTAAATTGAAAACATATATGAATATAGTTTGATTAGTATTCGAATTTTCTACTTAGTGAGTACGCCTATCATGTTGTATCCTAGATTCCTATACCTTTTTAAAATTATTGTTAAGTCGATTTTCAATCATTTTATCCACGAACACATCAATATCTGATTTTGTTTCTGATATATCGAAGATTTTGTGTCATGACCCAAATATAGAAAACATAATCCACTTAAAAATTACGATTCAGAGAAATAGTGCACTTGCTCTACCGGTAGATCAAGCACTCAAAGATGTCAAACAAAAAATGAGTAACTCACCATGAAGTCGACAACAACGACCGTCGGCTGAGCGAGATGAGGAATCACAATATTGTCAAAATGTACTCAAAGTTTTAACACTCTCTTCTTCAAATAACACGCGAACTGATAGTATATTATGGTAACAGTATATAAGAATAATCTCATAACACAAACAATCACTGAAGTGAATATAACAACAACTGAACGAGAAATACAGAAACAATACTCTTTATACTCAGGAAAGTAAACTTCAGGAAGTAAACTTAAAAATATTATACCAACAAGTATCAAGATTCTACCTTTAAATCAATTCAAATAACTCCTCAAAGAGCACTTTACAATTAATAGTTTCTATTCTGTGAAAGAGTTGGTTCATGCTGGATTTCATATTACTCATTAAATATACCTATCAATATGTAGGTATAATGTTCAGTATAAAAAGAGGTTATTTTGAGTTGAATGCACAATGTAAACTCTATGTATATATTATAATAATTAGTTTATGCAAAATGTTCACTTTATGAAGTCCAGAGAAATCCAGAGTCCAGAAATCCAGAAAAATAAAAAACGAAATTATTAATGACAATAGACCTACAGACAAACCACATTAGTGGCTTAGTGGGTCTAGAAATAACCACGTCAAGTACATTAAATAAATAAAGAATCTCGAAGAAAAAAAAATATCACTACTACTCCTACTACTACTACTACTACTTCTTCAACAGTCAAACAGTCACTGAACGGGAGAATAAATTCCATTCACAACATGCCGAGATAATAATATTTACGAATATTAAAGTCAAGGTCTATGTATGTCGTATCCCATGTCGGCCGTTGTTGTTGTTTCGAGTAATCTGAATCGACGAATTACCTGACAACCTAATCGGAAATAACCTAACCAACCTAACATATTAAAACTAACTAATATTATAACCTAAAACTTACATAATTTAATCCAAATTACAAGTTATACTATAGGAGAGGGAGAAAAGTTTATTTATAAAACACTGCCGCCAAATCGGTTGCCACACGGACATAGTATAACAAAATGTATAAAAACAATGCATTTTTTTTATAGAAAATAAGAGAATTAATAATGGAATGGTAATAAGGGGTAGTTGGTAAAACACAAACGTGAATATAAATTAATAACACTAAAGTTAGAATGGAAAATTAAAATATAACCGTGACCAACAGGAATGTTTGTAAATAGCAACTTCGGAATATAAAAACCATTCTCACTGTGTCGGTGGCTCACGAGGAAAACGAACTACATGTCATTCAGCTAGAGACAGAGCTCGAAGTCCAAATTCTGGAATGCGATAGACATTAATGCAACATAGTCTCGTTAAGTGAATGGGAGTCGATTCAGCATCAATATGCTCAATATTTCAATGAATATCTAGTATCAATATATATTTTTTTAATGTTGCTTAACGACCCCACCAACAGCTAGGTTATACGGGGGTACGAATGAGCGGATGATAATGAAACGATGAAGTGATGATAGGTGAAAGGACGTTTACAAAAACCCATGCCTTATGCAGGACTCGAACCCACGCCCAACGGTAACTTCAGTTACTACCGCTAGCGATAATTGACTTAGCCACCAGGGCGGCTAGTATCAATATTCTAATGCTTGAAAATATTGATAGAGTATCTTAAAACTGATGTGAAATAAAATCATTAATCGTGGATTTCAACATTTTCACAGCTATACAGCTGAAAAAATATTTTTTTTCAGTATGATCAGCGCTGTTCGGGCCTAGGTTTCCGCTAAATCGACTCTCAAACACTGTTAAGCAACATTACAAAAAGTAAACGCATCACTCGGGTGACGTCACTATGACGTCACACTTACCTCAAACACGGTCGAGACTTCATTATGCGAATACGGCACCACCACTATTACTGAATACATGAAAATATAATTAGGTTTTGATAAATCTAGGGAATAGATTTGTTCATCGACGTCGAATAGTTGACAATAAGTCATTGTCCCAATTAGGGCTAGGGATGAAAATTCATGATCTTGTAAACGGGGCACCACAAGGGCAATATTAGGACCAAAAGTGAGAAAGAACCAAAACCTCAAGGAAATAGTTTGAAATAGACTACTCGTATTATAGATCTTTCAACATAATGTAAAAGTTGAAGTTTTGAGAATGAAGAATTCAAAAGTAGTGGTGTGGAAAAATCTTCAACCTTATTTTCTAATATATCTTGTTTGTCTTCGATTTTCTTTTATCTTCTTTTCTCCCAAATCTTACTTTCTCCTCCTACTTCAAATTCACTTATTTGAGAAAATAATGAATGCGGTTCTATTTTCAACGTTTATATCTCTTCCTTTGGCTCTTCTTTGTCTTCTTTACAAACCTTTCTCTTTTTTCTTCTATTCTCCATCAATTTCTAAAAGTATATCAACCTATTTATTAGGCCAATGTTGTTTTTAAAGGTGTTTATTTTTGAAATCCAAAATTCTATCTATTGATAGTTGAATGGCTTGGGATTATGAAAGGTCAACAATAATTATACTTTGAATACATTCTAAATACTATTTTCTGTCAATTTCAATTTGGAGAATTGATGATGATTATTATTATTGTTAGTTAACGACTCCACCAACAGCTAGATTACATGGGGTATATGAATGACCAGGTGATAATAAAACTAGGACGTGATGATAAGTGAAAGAACTTTTAAAAATACTCATGTCTTATGCGGTACTCGAACCCACGCCCAGCCATGACTTAGGTTTCTAAAGCGGTGCTTCAGTTGATTCAGCTACGGAGGGAGGATCGGAGAATTGGTTGTGATATAAACCAATATATTGAATATGAATATTTGATCGATCCAAGTGAATAGTGAATACCACGAATTAGAATGAATAAATTTAAAAAATGTGTATCTTGACTAAATTCTTATTGCAGCACCTTTGACACGTAGAAGAAATTCTACTTATTATTTGTATTTATCAATTCTACTAATTTATTACTTGACGTAGGCCTACATATTACACAATGGAAGTAATTACAAATTATTTGGTAATTCTGATTTGACTTCATTCCAATCTTTGACGATCCAGTCTGAAAAATTCAAATAGACAAGTACCTGATTGTTTTGGTCTAAAATGCTATATCTTGAATTATTATTTTGGAAAGTATTCGTAAATCGATAGTGAAGTGAAAACTGCATCGAATGAAATATATTCCTTATCAATTTATATCAACTATTTTTCTCATCACACGTCAGCATTGTTGTATCAGCATATATTATCATGGATTAAATTCATCATCAGATAAAAATATTTGAATCAATTAAGATTTTTTGGAGAACTTTGTACAGTGTATTTTTACATATGTACAAATTTAGGAACCTATAAGATAGGATAAAAATTGATGAGTTTTCAAAATAAATCGAACAGATGTTAATCAGATTAAAAATATGTTTTATTGCTTGTATGAGCTAATGTGATATATAATAAATTTTAGAAAGCAGAAATAATTTAGTCTCGTTTTCAAAGTCGAAAAAACTAGTATCAATTCTTTTTCATGTATTGCCTCTGCCCAGCCTTTTCTAATGCAAAGGAATGAATTTATTTCAAATGTTGATAATAATGACAATTTTATTAACATTTTTTTTTATTTATGTTAACAATACTACTGCTAGTAAATATCATTGAAACCAAATGTTACGCTTACACATTATAAAGAACATTTTGTTGATATTTAATACTATATTATTATATATCAAGCATTTTGAATATTTTGCTTTTACATTACAATAAATATAATAATATACAATTCTTTACATACGAATAGTACAACATTTCAATTGAATCCATTTAAAATAAATATTTGGTAACCTATGGTTATACAATTCTGTACGCCAGATCTATCTTGGTTATCAATCTAACATTATCGCTAAGTTATTGCTCCGGAACGAAAATCTATCTTATAGGTTGTTACTAGTGAGAGTCCAAAAATAGAACATCGCCAGAAAAATGACACTTTATGAATTCAATGTATTTATTATGGAATAATTAGCTCTATCATGTATGGCGATAAGCTTTCAGCGTCATAGAGGCAAAATATTTCAACTAGATATGAATAATAATTGAAAATTAAAATTTGTTTACGTATTTTCAAAATTAATAAGAAGTTAATTTGAAAGGTCTATCAGGAATATACTCTCAGGTGGAATGTAATTATAGCTTCACCTTCATGAAAACATGCAAGCATAAAAATACAAGCATCACTATAATTTTATTTGGTGCATTTAATTGAATAGATCTCACAATAATTGGTTTATTACTAATTTGTTCACTAGTTTAACTCTTCTCCCCAACGTATAAATACCATATTGTATAATTTTATCATTCGATCATTTTAGTACCATTTATCGTTCAAATAATGATGCTCTTTCTCACGACACATTGTCATGAAAAAATGCACATACTTTTTTTTTTGTATAAACTTATTCAATATTTTTACTGTCAAGTATAAATATTGGTGTATCAATAAGGCTTTCCTATTTTAATATTATCGAGAATTTCTCACTCATATAATTTGTTTTTTTGAATGAAATTTTATAGAGTGACAAAAGCTCGCAGCCTTCATTTGGTAGATACAGACACCTAGCTCTAATAAATTACGTAATAAGGGTTGTTAGTCATAACAAAATCCTTTACAAATAATTAAATACTATTAAAAAATATTCGAATCAGAACTATTGGTTATATAAAAATTCATGAATATACGAAAATGTTTCATGTAAGTATTACTTATATCAATGTGGTCTCAACAACATAGAACTGGATTTGACATTAGTTATTGATTGAACTTCTCTTTCAATCTCAAAATATGGCACAGTCTTGTACAACAGAATGTATTTCATCTACTGTATGGTTATATAAATATAATGTGAGAGCCCAAGCTACGTCAAAGGAATAACGAATGAAACTTGAAATAAAAGGAAAATATTATAGTTTCATAGTATATTATTTCTACGTGGAATAAATGGGGAAATATAAAATTCAAAAGTCGAGTTTTAAGGCATGTACACTACATGCAAATGGTTTCGACGATATTAGTAGTGAATTAATGTTGGGGGGTAGTTTTCGTCACGAAACTGTGGTATAGGCATTATCTTAAATATGGAAACTGGCACGCTTATACATAATATTAGTAGGGGACTGTATTGCTGATTTGCGTGACTGAAGGCTTTCCCCTTTCACCCTTTCCCCCCTCACCCTCCCCATCACCCACCTGATCGACTTTCACCCTAAACCACTTAAAAGCTCAAATCAGCACGATTTTCACTCGAACAGCATGTGGCTTTCTATCAGCATAATGCTACAGTGTTTGCAATAATACGATACATGCTTCTGCGAAGGATAATATAAATCAAGCTTTACAAATCTCTCGCCTAATCATCATCCCACCAAAAACCCTGACGGGTAAAAACTTGGAGCCAATGCGTGAAATATTTCAACAACTACAAAAACTTCTTCATATAAAAGGTGTGAAATCAAAACTGTATGCCAAGTGCAACTTATTATTTATCAATACGGCATGGAAAATAACAGGAAACACTTGGCTCATTGCACCCCACGTCCCCTCATATAACACCAAGCAAAATTGAAGTGAAGTGCGTATTATACAAATTTCAATAATATAGATGCGTTTGGGTGAATTTAGATTGTTTTCTATGTTTGGGTCATGATGCAAAATCCTTGAGATAAATGAGACAAAATGAAATATTGATCTGTGTTCGTGGATAAAATGATGGAAACCCAGCTTCACTATTATAAAAAAGTGTAACCATCTGAATAAAAAATGAAAGGCATACTCACTAAGTAAAAAATTCGAAAATTAATCATATTTCAAACTATATTAATATATTTTTTCCAATTTAAATCCCGCTCTATTATAGTCAGTATCGGTCGACACAAGTAAGTTAGTATCCACTTATTGTCTTCTTTTTATGTCATATTTCAGAGCTTAAAGCCAGAAAATATGTTAAAAATATGATGACGATGCAATTTCGATGGTGTAATTGTGTGAGAAAAAGATGGATCGAGCAATTATGATGCTGTCAAAATAGAGGAAGAGAGTGGTAGTGAGAAAGATAGTGTGGGGAATGGAGTAAGAGAGAGAGAGGAATGGAGTGAACCGCCACGTATAGAGAGAAGAGAGAGAGAGAGAGAGAGGGAGAAGAATATAGCTTATGTCCCAGGTTCGTGGCTCCTGATTGTAATTTATTGATGACTCCCATGGGAGCAATCCCCATTGACGACTCCCCCTACGACCATAGCCCCCGGAAATCACCAGCCACGTTTTTTGGTTTATTTTAGCCTTCCGGGAATTATAGATTTATCGTAAAAATGAAATCGACTCTTCCATGAAACAAATGGAACGTCAGGTTTATTATGAAAATATACTGAATTAGAAATAAAAAATGTTATGATTAAAGTCTATTTTGTTGAGATCACTTGGATATAAGCTTACAAAAAATTAGTTTTTGGTGTCAACGTGTAATATTTGGCAAATCATTTCATAGTGAAAAATATCAAATATGCAGGTATGCATTCACAATTCTATTGATAATTACCAATTAAAAAATCACACTCCATGCATACAACATAGGCCAAACAGAATATGCAATACTGAGGAAAACCTACTCGTCACTGACGTGTAAAATGAATTTCGTCATACAGAGATTGAGATCAATATGTTACACAAATAAACATCAAGAAACATTCAAACAAGTAATTACATCAATGAAGTATTACATAAATATTATTTTACAATAAATAAATAACTATGCATTATTGGAATTTTAGCCAATCCACTTGTTGACTTTATGTTGGACACTTTTTTGTGTAAGTTTTGGTAGTGGTATTTTTTGGCTGAACCTATTTAACTAAATGGTGAAGCCCAAAAAACTTATCTAAATATGATTTAAGAATTGATTTCAAAAATATCAAGTCAAAAAGATAAAATGGCACCTGCCAAATGAGTCAGTTTGTTTCAAAACAGTCTATTCAATGCAAACGCTCATCTTTCTCAATAATGCGCTACTTGCTATTTCTATATGTTACACCACAACCTTATTCGGTTTGGAACATTTATATATGTCGTACTTGCCCGTAGTTTTAATCATACTAATTGCTGATTTATTGCTTCTTTATAACTCCTCCATCGAAATACTTCTCATTTCGATTAAATATAGTACTTCTAAAATGTTTAATCATCAATACATATTTAATAATACATAATTTAATACCACTTATCCTTTTAATGTGTGTGACCGAGGCACTACCCTGAGAAATTCTACTCTTAATTTGTTGATATAAATAAACGTGAAGGATACAATTTTCATACATCCTCAAATCTGTCGTACTTTGTAAAAACTGGAAGCCTGTGCACGATAATATGTAGGCCTATACTGTATAAATACATATACGACAAAACAAATGTACATGCATGCTAAAATAGCATGTACATGAAAATATGTTTCAAATGTGACGGGCAATATCGGGCAAAAGTTTTCAGCCCTAACCCAAATTAAATTTGGAATCGACATATTTCTATTATTACCTTATCAAAAAATTAAATAGATTTCAAAAATGAAAGTTTATACCAAATCACCTATAAGCTGTATCGTTATTAGGCCTTGTAAAATATTTTTTTGTTTTGACTGAAATAAAATTTTCACGACATGAATTTTGGTTGGATTTCAAGGTACATTATATGATGAACGTATTATTCAATTCTGACGACTTAGATCTCTATGCTATTTTCTGAGCAACATTAATTCGTTGCTTATTTGTTATTGTAATCATTTCTATAATAAAATATACACTCAATGCTTATGTTTCTAAGTAGGTACTTTTTTTATCTAATTATTTGTAGTATATCATCATATACCAATCGATTGAATATAAATTGAATATAACAGTATTATTCAGACAGTCGAAAGAAAATTATTTGGATGAAACTATTTGAAAAATAGTATTTGATCAGCTAGCAAGAATTTTATAGAGTTTGGCAATTGTCACTCTTCAATCGTTTCATTTAAAAATTTCGATTCAAAGTAATGGAATCGACTATGTAATGAAATCATTAGATATTTATGAGGAGAGAAAATATATCAAAACCTCTCGATTCAGAAATGCCAAATTGAATTAACAGTTCTTGAGTAAAAAGCATAATATGCAAGTTCCATAGAGAGCTAAGTTTACGACCAACTCGCGGTAGACAGTATAATTACGAGACTTTGATCATTTTAAGTACAGTAATTGTAAACGAGAAGCGATACTTCAGTGTACAGGAGTAGAGTTTCTAACAACAAAACGACAAAATGTGTTGGACAACACTTTCTACATTCCGTTGTTCATTTTAAAAAAAGGACAGATTGAAATGTCTAGGTGTATTATACCCTTTTTAGTATGGTGTTTATTAACATTGTTTAATGAATACTTAACCGGTGGTTCCATCTCTGAGAATCTGAACCAATGAAACTAATTACAAATTTGGTCCAATGCCTAGGCACTACACTACCGACAGTTCTTGATGAAATAATCCAACCAATCAAAGAGCGAGATAGAGAGTAAGAGAGAGAGAGAGTGATAAAAAAGAAACTACTTCACCATCAAACGGTTCAAGCCACCAGAGATTTCATTCTCGATTTCAGATACTAGTATCCATTTCGGGGACATACAACAAGTTGTGTAGAATAGATATATGAACAGATAAGACAGTCAACATTGTATAAGTAGTAACTACGTTCGCACGATTTTATCCGCGTCAACAGATTTACTTATAGGACGTGTTCTCCAAGATTAAGACAAAAACAACAATTGAAACATTACAATGAATAGAGACTTGAAACACATTGTATACAGCAAGAAATAGAATTGAGAGTAATAGAGACATGTATCACATATTATGAGTTACGCCATATTGAATATGGAATATATTTTCATCCAACTATATCATCCTTTGAAGCATTGCGTGCACTGCATGTTTACTTCGCTTGAGCAGATATTTGTTATGGTATTGAAAAACTAATGTCAATTCATTGTTTTTATTAGCTTAGTGCACATAACTAAACTTGAGTTACTTGACTAGTATTGAAATGACTGGTTCATGGTAACTAATAAATATAAATAAATAAATAATCCTAATAAATACGGTGTTTAAGAAAGAAATGACTAGAATAGATTGCACGGTAGATATACTGTTTTCTAGAGAAAAAATTACAGCAGGACTAGTACGAATCACCAATGACATTCAAATTGAGAAATAGGTCAATAAATAATAGATTATCGAGATCGATTGAAACTGGTAATAAAATGTAATCATCAGAATCATTTCCTAGACTACTTCAATGTCTACCTCTGAACACTCAGCAGTGTCCCGACTATGGGGATCACCTTCTTCGCCGTCCTTGAAACAAGCTGATTCGAGGTGTTTGTTGAGATAAGACTTGAGAGCGAACGACTTGTGGCATCTCGTACAAGTGTAGTTCTTATCCGACGAATGGGTCTGCATGTGCGCGCGCAGATTGGAACGATCAGCAAAAGCTTTACCACAATGGGCACAACCAAAAGGTTTCTCGCCGGAATGTGAACGCAAATGACCTTGAAGTAGCCAGGGTCTGGAAAAGAGCTTCCCGCAAACGCCACACGCATGCGATAGCTTGTGCGTGAGTAAATGCATGGAAAGGGCAGGCATACTGACGTAAGCTTTCCCGCATGTGAGACATTTCTTGGCTGCTTGAGAATCGAGACTGCGGTGAGTCTGCTTATGTCTGGAGAGATTCGATGACGTGGCATATTGTTTGCCGCATTCGTTACAAACATAACGACCAGGTTTACCATTAGTCGGTATTATCTCCAGAGGATCTTCACACGATTCTTCCTCTGGCTCCATAGGAACAGGACTCGGAGGTGATCTCTTACAGTTCTTGATGATCTTTGTCCTTCCATCGGTCACCAATAAAGCGTCGTATGTGTAAACGACTGAAACCTTGACCCCTCTTAGCGGATCCACTTCGTCAGTCTGGATCTCGATCTCTCGTTGAGGATTCGGATTGTTATTTTCCGCGTCGGATGAATACTCCGAGGTTGGCGGCGTTAGAGAAAGCGGTGGTTGCGATGCGGTGGATTTGGGCTGAGGATTGTAACAAGGTGGATGGCCGGGTACGAAGCTTTGGTGGTAGACTATGCTACCGGGAGTTGTCGTCACGGTTTGGGAATGATATTGAAGGCATGGTGATGCTGGTTGGTAACTCGAGGATGGTGATTCGATTTCGATTTCGTAGACTGGCGATGGTTCGGGTGTGTAACGGGAGTGTATCTCGTGGATTGGGGATTGGGAACGGTAACATTGTAGAGGGTCTGGGGCAGAGGCAGCGCTCGGAGCGGCTAGAGGTGGTAGTGATCGAGCTAGTTCGAGGAGGTCGTGCGCAGCTTCGGTTTCTTCTGCGCTGCGCAGTCGGAAGATTGGTATACCGCCATCGTGCGATAAAACCTCGGAGTGGCAGGAGACAGACGGTTGTTCTTCAATACTCCGCGGGATGAATTCTTGGAGATAATCTGGAAGGAAAGTTGAAAATATATTTGTTAGAGAAATCGAACAAACAATTTGTAAGCAATTTAACAACACTCATGACATTTGACTAATTCATATTTTATATTGGGTTTAACGACGCACTGTTATGATAGAGTAGATCTAATGGCGTCAGATGGATGATCAATGAGATGATGGGATGATCGGATGAAGGTTCTTGGTTAATGGGAAGGATAGTGGGAAGGAAGCGGTCATGTCCAACTTATTGTAGGAACCATCTCGGCATTAGCCTAGACCGAGGGGTCTACAACTCGCAAATTTGGTGTACACCTGATTTCAGGTGATTTAAAAGATTTCAAGAGATTTCAGGGGATTTCAAGTGATTTCATACGGATTTCAAGGGGATTTCAAGTGATTTCAGGGATTTCAGGGATTTCAATGGGATTTCATGGTCAAGTGTACACCGGATTTCAGGAGTTGTTAACCCCTCGGCCTAGACTACAGAGGTGCCTATTACTGATGTATCATTCATACACACCACACACACATTTATATAGTACTATACACATGATGTTGTTATTATTTGAAATATTCAATAATATGTAATTCATATTTAATGACGAATGAGAGAAATGATAGAATATAATATCATTCATTATATTTTGTCCATAATTTCTATACATTTACATATTATGACCTGAGTCCACATACTTTTCGAAACATACTTCATCGCATCACGACGGAGGTTCTTTGACAGTTTATGTGTCATAACAGATCAATTCAATCCATTCTGATCATAATTGAATAAAAAATGATAATATTCGAAATTCGATCTATTCAGATTATATCAAACCACTCATATACAAGCCTATACATAAAAAAGCTATGAAAACACACTTGTACGATAACCGTGTCCCTTATCGGCAATGTAATTATGTTTCGTTATTTCAACAATAAAATGCACCCTACAGTCCATACCCTTGTTCTCCTGAACAATAGACCAACCCTCATGGAAAACTAGGGAAAACGATTCAGTCTCTAGCGAATCACAATGAATAATTACTTTTTTAATTAAAAGGTAAAATAATTTCACTGGTATTGAAATGGAGACTTTTTGTTAGTTTCCGCTAATGTGAAAACAAAACTCATATTGGATTTTTGTTCCATCACAAAAAATTAAATACAATATATTTTCCGAAATGATTCGGTGAGTGGAACGATTGCAATAGTAATACGAGATATGCTGGCTTTTATTGATGGTATGAACAAAAATGTAATCATCTTGATATTTATGGGACACACCTCTTTATATGGTTACTTGTTTTGGGAATGATCATATCACTGAAGACGGATTTACTGATTGTGAAGAGAAAGTATATTGCAGATTCAGACAAACTCTAAATTGAACCGTATATACCCTTTGATAACATTCGGGTAGGCCATTTTAATTTATGCATCAAAATCGCTCAGTTGAAATACCATAAGAATAACGAATTAGACAGAATTCACACTTCTATTGACTACAACTTTTTTTGTGCCAAGCTCAAACATTTCATTGTGTAATATTGTAATTTTATCGAAAACCAAAGTTCTTAAAATAGTATCCAAAATGTTAATTTTTTGAATGAATTCCTGAATATTAAATACATTCTGAAGAATGGGATAGTTTGAAATGTTCAATTAGGAATGTGATTAATTTTAATCTCTCAATGTCTCATTAATCACGATAAAAAATAGCGATTTCTCAGTTGTTGAACATTCATTTCTCTAATTTGTCTTTTATCTATTCAATTTATACCATCAATTATATCAATTATATACTATTATATCGAATCATATAAAACAAAAATGCTCAACAATGGTATATACGGCTCAGTAGAATTATTATGTTAGAGGTGGCATCTGTTATTCACAAAAATTGTAGATTTTGCAAGTTCAACAATGTCACCGGTACCGTAGCCACTCTTGTTTATCTGAGTTCACAAGGGAATTTGCTAAATCGCGACAGGTAAATAGAGCCCTTGGCTCTGATTTGACCGCAAGAAAGCACAAAATACCGACCACATTATTAGTATGGGAGTCGGCAAACCTTCTTTATATATGATAAAGTCTGTTGGTATCACTACAACCTGAATCTAATATCCAATATTCGGTGATTATTTAACAAATAATACTGAATTGTGATTCGTGACCAGGCTGTGTAGGCCCCTATAAATTCGACTAATCATTTGAGAAAACTAATCTAATTCTTGCATGCGGCATTTTATACCGTTCTAGAATGGTGGAAAAAGAAATATTGGTGAAGGGAAAGACTTCATTATATGCACTCGATTCCGTACACCGCATTCATTAACAAGCGGTGACTTTGCCAAAGCAATTAGCTACTTCGAAATGAGTTCCCAAGGAAATGAGAAAACTGAATGATATCCTTTAATGAGTTTAAGAGTATTTTTCAGTGAAGTTTGGTAATGGCTTTCTTTTTGATATTTGAATTGGAAGGAAGAATGTAGGATTGTGGTGAAGAACTTCTCGCGGATAAGATGCGGGGATAACTTATTCAACTTTTCAATAGACAAATATTCACTTTGCAATTATTGGAGGGGTTGAACCGGGAATTGATATAATTGTTACATAACTTGAATGAAGATGTAGATGAGCGTTGCGAAAGACTTCCGTGTCATATGTTACTGAGAATAATGGAAGTGTGTACATATAATATAGGCGAAATCAATTAAGGCTATTTTTGTGAAAAAGTCCAAGAAATATTTCGAAATTTTTTCAAAACTTCATAGAAATAAACCAGATGAGGAAATTTCTAAAAAAAAATTATTCGATAGAAATGGAATTTTCACAGGATTCAAAGCTGATTAAGAAAATGATTATGTATTTTTTTCAATTCAAAATCTATAAGAAAAGCAAAAGATAGAAACAATTTCAATTTTTTATCGATCACAAATTGAGCAACAAGTGAAACAGAAAGACCGTGAGCTGATAATTTCCAAAATCAATGTGAGTGTGTATAACATTCCATATAAATGTGCCTATATCGCTCATCTCACAATGCAACTGCAGCGTTTTCCTAGTTATTATCATCACAAGATTGAGGACGTGTCGTACCTTTAAAATTGTTATATTCTCAGATGTGAGAAGGCAAGGCCGTGGATCTACGAAACTGATAATAAAAGGCATATATACTCTTCAGAACTATAAAAATGAAGTATGTCACAGAATCCACACTCTTTTTTTTCTCTTTGTGGATTTATATATACCCTATATACAGTGAACGTCATATGCATAAGGGGCTTCGGGCCCCCACAGTTATTTTATGCTTACATCAAGCCGTTCCTATATAAAACTGCCTCAAGCCATCTATACAAACTTGCAACTAAAGCTATATTTTTTCTACTTATATACGTGTTATTTTAAAAGTTATTGCCCGTTTTTCTTATCTTCTGAGCAATCCACTCTAATTCAAGTCTTTAAAATAAATCTCGTATGTTTTCCGACAGATATAAGAATCTGGTAAGTGTCTGAAATCCGGAAAAGTGTGAAAATTATTTGCAACGATTTTGATAATTCCATAGAAATAAATAATTAAATTCAATCCTGAAGCTAATGAATTATGTTGCGATTATTGTAACTAATGAATGATTTCATCAAAACTATTGTGAATCTGGAAAAAAAATTGAGATTTAAATTGGCCTTAATTCGATGTTTTACATTGAATTTCATTCTATTGTACTGTGTTGATTCGAACAACATCATTTACACTTATTTAGAGTAGTTGTTCATATTTCATGCAAGCTAAAACTTTCAAATGAGAAGAATATTATCTCACACTATAATTTGTTCCAGAGTAAGTTTACATTAAAATTTGTGTATTGTTTTTGTTGTCAATTTGAAAAGTTTGTCACTTAGTTGTACTCTTATCAATCCACTTTTCCATTTCCTTTTCAAGTGAAGATATTAAAGTTTCTCAGTGGAAAGAACTTAAGACGTAAGAGAACGAAAGGAACGAGATAAGCAAGAATTATGGGAATGATAAAAACAGTTGAAGAAGCGGTAGATGGGTTGTAATGCATTCCTTTATAGAAGTGGCTATACTTTCGTTTATATTAATGTTTAACGAGACGTTACATAACCTAATTTTAATACTCCAACTGATTATCTAAAAGTCAAGTGAAGAAGTAATTTTTAAACTACAAACTTACACCGTGAACAAATAATACGATAATGTGTATTGTAAAGTGACTGGTTGAAAAATATAAAAATAAAAATGAATCCTCAAAAGTAAAAACGCATCATACAACAAAAATGGAGACAATAAAATACATGAGAAAACCGCAGAACAACGTTAAAATACAAAAACCGAATGAAAAAGATCAGTGTTGAATTGACGTTCATTCTCCATCGACATTCACCCAAATAGAAAGGCGAGAACACTATGTTTGGAATAACACAGAAAAGAAGAAAAGAAGAAAAAAGAAAATAACTTAGTTACACAATTGTCAGTTATTGTAGCTATAGGCTCACTGCTGCTTTTTTATTTCTAGGTCGAAGTTCAAATTTCCGGTCTTTTCATCTTGCTGTTTCTTATATGAAGAATAAGATCCTGAACTTGACCGAAAGGAGAGACTAGAATGAGATGATAAAAGAAGAGACCAAAAGGAGAGACCCAAGGGGAGATCAAAAGAAGAAACCGAAATCAGAAATCAAAGACAGGATAGGAAGAGAGAATAAAGAAAAGCCAAAAGGAGAGACGACCAGAGGGACAAGTCGAAACGAGAGGCCAACAGGAGAACTTCTCTTCAATAGTGTAGACGTATATATTAATTGATATTATTGCTTAATCAAGTTTCCAAAATAATGTTCATTTAATATAAACACGGTGATATAGTAATGAGGTAATTTCTTTACGTAATTGGTTTGATTAAAGGTATTTTCATTCATTATTTGAGACTAGAGTAATACTATAGTATAACCGCACATCAGCTCAAGAACAGGTAATGAAGATAGGAAGAGAGAAAATGAGGAGGTGAAGGAAAACAAAAGAGAGAGAGAAAGAGAGAGAGAGAGAGAGAGAGAGAAAGAAAGAGAGAGAGAGAGAGAGAGAGAGAGAGAGAATTAAAGAGTGATCAACTTGTATTTTATAAAAAAAATTTCCCGCAAAGATAAAAAATAAAAATACCTCTTTCAAAAAACCCACCAACAGAAAATAATATTATATACTGTCAATGTTTCAGAAAAGATAATAACACTTTTAAAATTGTGAAAAATACTAAAGTAGTTATAAATTGATCTCTAAAACGTACACTTCGCCCCACCTCTTTCGTGTCATTGTGACATTACAACATTTCTTATTGTTACCAAGTCGAGTCGAGGAGGAAGAAAATGACATCGCCAAACAGCTTAAGTACACAATCTTAAACGACAGTTCCGAGCGGCTACATCATCATTCATTTTATATCATATTACAAATAAAGCGTGAGGTTTTATCATGATGATTATATTTTATTTTCATTTTCAAATGTCTTGAGCTATATTTCGCGTGGAGGGTAATTTGAGACACGATATTTTTTATTTTAGATTTAATAGCGCATTATGAGTGTTGGAAAGAAAGTAGGAGGGGAGAGAGGTCTTAATTTGAGAACATGGTAATAATAGTTTCTGGTATGGTAATGAATCTTCAGGTCATTTGTTGCATGATAAGAACGATTACTCAATTTCATCGTATAAGATTTTTTTATTTTTTAATTTTGCGTTTCTCAGGTCAAACAAAAAACATATTTTGATGAAGCTTGGCATTCACATATGTCATATTCCAACTCGATAATGTTTGGTTTTTTGAGGCACAATCGGTTGAACCACTTTTGAGGTAACCTGATTCAAATAATATCAGTATTATTATACGAATAACCCAGATGGGAAAATTAGATCCTTTCTAGAGTATTAGAGGGTGGTAGAAAAGCTAGGAGACCACGAGGAAGATGGATAGATCAGATAAGTGGAAGCATGAGAAGAAGAGGAGGTATGGGAAGATGTAGAAGAGGAAAGATTGTGGGAAGAGTGGAAAGCATTGGTAATATTGAAAGAGATGAAAGAAGAAAGTGAAGAAGAGGACGAAGAAGAGGACGATGATGCGACAGGATTGGTCAGCCAGCATTATTTGAGAGGCCCTAGATGGTGGTGTTTGATACCCCCTGATCTGACTTGTTGGAAGGATATTTATCATCATATTTTTCGAATAAATGAAAGTTTTCATGATTTTTCGAATTTTTAGACATTATGAATAAGCAGAACTGATTGAAAGCTGGGGTATCTTAAAAAAAATGGGGCAAAATTATTTTATCAAACTTTTAGAAATGATGATGCATAGTATATGCCTCTATCTACGTACGCAATTACAGTGATAAAGCAGTTTTTGATATTGAAAAATATATTTCCAAATACGTTCACTGGAATCGTGGGTGTTATAACAGTTTTTGGTAATGGTAAGAGTGAATAAGTAGCAGAACAGATTGCCAATTATACAGATACAAATATTAATTTGATTTGACGATTGCCTTACGACACATTTTATTCATTTGAACCTGGTATGCCAATCAACATAAGATAATTCTGAATACGTATATCGCAAAGTTTCGTTTTTGTGTTCAACACATTCAAAAAGTCTATACATATTGGACTATTGATACTACAGATAACAACTTATCACAATAGAATTACTTTGATATTTCCTAATAATTGTTGACTTGATAGTAATTTTAACTATAATAACCACAGCCAATATTAATTGATGAATGGAAAAACGGTTGAAAATTAATAAATCATCGACTACTGAGAATGAATACTAAAACAAACTATAAGAATCTAGTTAGTATCATAATTAAATTAAATTTGTATCAATTTGAATGTATCATTACTCTCATAAAGTAAATTAGTAGGAGGGTATATGACCAACCTATTTCACAGCCCATGTTCAAAAACCTTTGCTATATTGTTTATTGATGAATTGCGATGGACAGTGGAGTGAGATTGTCACTTAATCCTTTGCCACTCTCGGTGATGATGTTAAAACACGTAGTATTACCCTTGTCAGGTTAATTACAATTAACATGTCATGGTATTGTTCACTTTTTTATATTAATGTATAGGATTCCAATGCACTTAATATGTCATGTTTTATTAGAGTGGTAAGTATCTCTCGTTTCTACACAAAATCGATACATGTTATTTGATCTTTCCGTTCAAAAGTAGTTGAATGTAATGCGAAACGAGGGGGAAAAATATCATTTTACTGGAGTGGAGTGAACGATCTATTATATTTCCGTGTTTAATTGAAGTTCAAAAGTCAGTATCATCATTTTCAATTGAATTTAAAACGATGAAATGATACATATTTTTTTTAAAGGATTTTTATTCACGTTTTGACATAGATTACTTCCGTTAAAATTTGTACAACATATCCAGGAAGGTGACTTGTGGACGGGTCTATTAACATCGTATACATAAGAATCAGATAGATTAAAAATACATATCCAGTCTGAATAATTTGAATTAAATCTATTTGGCCTGAAAACCGTTGTCAATAAAGACTAAATAATGAATATAATAATAATGATGATTTTAATTCTGGTTTTTCATACTTCTAAGCAAATCTCACAAGTCTTTGAAGTCTTCGCTACGCTCATCTAACGAGTCCGAATGTCGACACCTATCATATCTATCAGTCAACAGAATGTGATGTGCCTGCAGCCAAATCTCCTTTCTCTCAAATGTTGATTGCACGATTTTGTGTCAGAACAGTGAATGTTTTCAAGTCAGTTGATGTGTTTTTTTTATTACGGTTGGAGAAAGATTGCTTGATGATCAGTTTGAGTTTTAGAGTCGGGAAGATGAGCTTCGTTCGAAGTGAAGGATAGAACAAAATCATTGTTTCATCATTGTGAAATCATTAAAACTCTATGTACCGTTTTCTAGTGATTTTTGTGAATGTTTTTTGTTGAATAATTCTTTAAAATATGAGATTTGAATGTCAGACCTGAAGGATTCCATTCGAATATTCAGAAACCATTCATCCAACTAACCATCAACGTTTAGATTCATTTTATTTTTGAATTATATCATTAGTATCCTTATTTTCGTATGTTATTGTTGATCATTGAAATTTTATTTCAATTCTATGTCATTTCAATATTCAGTTATTCAATTATGTGATATTATATTTTCACATGTATTTCATATTGTGCACTTTGGAGTCAGGGACTGATAAAGTTGCTTATCTATATAACTATATATATCTCTATATATATATATATATATATATATATATATATATATATATATATATATATATATATATATATATATATATATATATATATATATATATATATAGTTTACCCCACTTTATTGACAAATTTCCTTTGAACTTCTTACCTTAGCAACTATTTTTCTTATCTGACGTAATACTGTACTAATTATTAATTTCACCTCCATTACACCTCGAATCAGGAATAAATTCCTGTTTCCTGCTTGTTTCACCGGAGAAACTCAACCCACCGACTGAAGAACCTGTAGAATTTACCCACACAATAGTACAAAGCTGTATATCCTTAGATGAGAACGTACGTAAACGTGTATACATTTTACGATTCATGTGCTAATGCGCTGAGTGTTTAATATTTCAATCATTTTCTTTGACAAAAACCGTATTTCACATTTCAGTATTCTATATGTGTGCATTACTATAATTGCCTTGTAACTTTGTTCTGAGTGACATAGGTATGAATAAACTTATTTGATTTAGTACTTTGAGTATTCTTCTCTTTAGGAGCGTGAATTCATTAAAGCAAACTTTTAGATGATCTTTCTATATACACTTACTAATTATTCCAATGCTGAGACAATAATACGCCTAGCATAATGCTTTCACGAATTGCTACGAAGGGAGTTGCGTTTATGTGCTCTCCATGGTATAGTTTCTAAATGGGGGAGATATAAAAAAAAGCCACAAAGGATATGCTATATGTAGTAAAAGAGATAGATATTTTGTGAGGGGTTTGAAAATTAGGTTATGCATATTGAGATAAAAGAACGTATAACTTTTGATGTCTCAAGTTGGTTTTTATGTATGCAAATGATTTTTGTAACTTTACAATTTTTTCGAGTTTCTTTCAAAGTTAAAACACTAATTCGGTTTGTTTCTCTTGACTTTATCCTCAAATAAGTTAACAACATTTGCCCCCGTATAATTTAAATAACTTATTGTAAAGACATCTTCAAATAGAAAGTTGGAAGTATTTAATTTTCAATGTTTTCTTTTTAGATTCTCTACGAAAGGTAATTTTTGTTCGGAAGAAATTTATTCAAACGTGAATGGAAAAATGATCAAATACGTCTTTGAATAACGATCGATTCAGGAAGGTATTTATTTAACTGACGAGAATCACAAAAAAATAGATAAAATATGAAGTTAATCAACCTGAAATGAACGCTATGTCAATTGAAAATGTCTAATACTTTATTGATATTTCCACTTGAGAACATTTTGAATGTGAATTTTGTTTGAGCAACACAAACTTGCAACTTGTTACAACAATATTGTTTTATTATTACTATATTTACATTTCCTCCGATCGTTTGAATTTCGAACGAATTTGTGTCTAGTCAACTTTATTCTACTTATAAATAAGATCAGGCTGTTATGGACATTATTACATGTAGGAAATATATTGATAACATGTGAAGAATTGAGTAGAAATTGAATCAAAATTGATGGAATTAGATTTTTTCAGCAAATCAGTATATTATTATAAGTAAACGTGAAGAATGGACTATATTTAATGGTACTTCATGAATGATTAACTACATAGGAAATTCAACTTCTGAATAGTGTTGACCATGCTATAATTCATTTTAGATTGCATTTGTTATGGCAAGTCGTTAAACACGGATGCCGTTAAACGAATACGTGACTGGTCAGTAACATAGACAGTTCGTTTATTTTCAGAATAATGTCTTTAATAAACTCTTAAAAACCATCATACGATACGCCATTCTTCATGCAATTGTATTATATGCTTTAACAATGGATTCTCAAAGTGTGTTTTAATTTATCACTTAGGCTTATTATTAGTATGCGGTGGAAAACATGCTCAATTAACTATTTCTCACTCAATATTCAAAATCTGTGGAACCAGTGATTAATAATTCAATTTTTTGCATCCAATAATTCTAATCTTTTCATAAAAGTGATGCACGTTTGAGGATGAGTTTTTACCGATAGTAAAATATAGATGTACCCATTTCATTCCACAATTCCTCTACTGTACCGTAATAATTCAATTCACTACATATACATAATTGCTCATTTCTAGTTATATTCTGATTGAAGGTAAACATAATTTAAATATATTATTATGAATAATTTCCAATCAAATTCATGTGATTAACAATATATATTGCTTCTCGAACCAACATTAAAGACATTATAACAATAATATCCATGTCATTTTTTTGACCAAAAATTAGAAGAAATATGTGAAAAAAGTGTACTAGTTCAATTGAATAATCAATATAATGAATCATAAATATATTTATCGATCAATCATATGAATAGATTCATGCTCAATCACGAAAAACGAATGAATTCCCAAAATTATAACTACACAATCAAAAATGTATGATTGTGATGTATACATATATAATCAATATATGAATGATTTCTAACATAAAATCATAATGATAAACATAAACAAGAAGCCAAGTCAACTATCGCTTGCGGTAGAAACTGAGGTCACCGTTGGGCGTGGGTTCGAGTCCCGCAAAAGGCATGGGATTTTGTAAACGTCCTTTCACCTATCATCACTTCATCGTTCTCATTATCATCCGCTCATTCGTACCCCCGTATAACCTAGCTGTTGGTGGGGTCGTTAAGCAACATTAAAAAAAACATAAACGAGAAGAAATGTCTTTCTGGTAAGTAATAACAAATCGTTTTGTCAAATCAGTGTATGAGCAGCAATCATTCAAGTATTCATCAACTAAAGCTAGAATAAATTACATTTTCAATCATCTGTATCTTCAGCAACATATGAATCTCTGATGAAAGAGATGGCATTTATTTGTCTAGGATCTGTTTGACTCGACTGGACGATGATGTCAAAGACGTTAAATTGAGATTCTAGAAGACATAGAAAAAGTTTCTTAGATTCTTCTACTCGATTGGAATCCAATATAACCTACATAACTTACGTTAGGAAATACTATATACCCTTCTCCGTAAAGACAGCTTTGTACTTCAATACCATTTAAGCGCTCTCAGATGCTTATATATGAAATAGCTCCATGCAACAAGTTATCAAGGGATTCCTTTTGGGTAGCGAACTGCACTGGCAGGAGAGAAAATGGTTTCTCCATCTTGACCTTTAAACGATGAAACGTCGGAGCTAAATTCAACATTGAGATGTTTTCTACGGTGGATTTTGGGGGATTAGCTTTGAAGTATTGCCTATGAGATTATTTCATTTTGAGAATGTTATAGGCTTAGAATTAGCCATCAATGAAAGGATGTTCCAATTTAATTTTCATTCAATGAAATTTTTATTGAATTTAGTAAGATAGGTTATTATCATTTTATTTCTAGTTCGAGTAAATTAGTACATGGAGGGAAACGAGTCGCTCATTTCAAATTATAATTTCATCAACGTAAATTAGTACATGGAGGGAAACGAGTCGCTCATTTCAAATTATAATTTCATCAATAATCAATCAAATGAATCAATAAAAAAGTTTGAAAATTCCAAGAAAATCTATTCAACAATAATTTTGGATTGAAAAACAGATTTCTCAAGAGCTCTCACAAATCTTGTAATGTTCCGATACACACTCATCCATCAACGCAGCTCTCATATAGCGTTTTCATAGCTAGGTAATAATTCACTCATATATTTATAAATACATTCCACGAATAAGAATGATGTATCCAACATCATTCTCAACAGTATGTTGGAGTATAATAAAATGATTTTCTTTATTAAAAAAAAGACGAATGTCCCTCTGTCAGCATCACATGTTACGCCAAAGTGCCAGTACGAAGTGTGCAAATAATGAACCGCTTTGGCCGAGCTTGAAAAGTGACAAAAACCAACACAGTGTACATATTACACTCTACGATTAAATACAGCACAGCTGCAAGTTCTTTTTTTTTGTCAATGTGCTGACTCTAATTTAGGTCAGACAAAAGTACCTTACAAGTGATTTGTGTTTCAAAACTATCATTACACATATATTGTTTATATATAAATCCATTGGATAATGTATAAATGAGTTGTTTTGATATACATGTATGTATGACAGTGATGATATTACCATTGTTAAGCGTATATGTTATAGTATTTAACGGAGTATGCGAAATAAAATACCGTCATCAATATTGCATATCGAACGAGTAATATCCACATTAATAAAAAGGAATAAAATATGCAACATGCCCATAAAACATGAGTGAATAACCATATTATTTATGGAGTTAAAAATTCGTATTGTTCAATTTCTTTTTGTATTTAAAATTGAAAATACATTATTAAACCAAAATAATCGATCAAATAAGAAAATGGCAGAGAGAATATAAAATGAGAGATTGATATAATTGAGAATGATTCAATTACACCACTCTTATATCTTAATATATGAATGATCTGAATTGTAACTATTTATGATTCACATAATTATCTGAATTACAGATATTTAAATAACAACTCAAATTTGTGAGAAAAAATATCAGAGTGAATATTTATAAAGCACATCAACTGAAAATAACAGAAAAACTACATCTATATCGAATCTGGCACCTCCACCAAACGACTTCTAAAGCGAATCTGGCACCTCCACCCATGACATATTCCAACACATAACTAAATGATCTGTTTTATCGTACTTATTTCCTGTACAGCCCGACACAATGTCCCTAAATAATAAATATGTAAATCAGGTCTGTTTTGAGGAAGGCACATAGCGGAAACATCGACATTTCGAATGCGTTATATTCATGTGGAGTGATTTAGTTTTCAGCACAGCGGATATCGTTACGCCCAACAATATCAAGTGTTTTGCTTTTAATTACATTCACGGCTCAATTCAATAGCGCAACTTGACATTATTTGGTTTTAATGAATAAACAAGATTATCAACATTGAAATCGAAATGCTGAAACGAACACTTCGTACCCTCATTCGCTCTCTGTGCTGTCGAAATATAAATCACAAGTGAATAATAATTGACACGAATTTTGAATCGATTTAATTTATGATTACACAAAAGATTAATAAGCTTAACATGTCCATTAAATTAAACTCGTTGTGTAGATAGAAGTACGAACTCGGGTGTTTTATTCGTGGATACTTCAATACCTTCTATTCAGAAACTGAGACAAGTGGTCGAGTGGTCTTCACATTGAACTGTCATTTGAGAGACCGGGGTTCCCTTCTCGCCATGGTCAACCATGATTTCGTAGTTTCCCTCTGTCTTTTTTCTCAATGCTGCTTAACGACCCCACCAACAGCTAGGTTATACGGGGGTACGAATGAGCGGGTGATAGTGAGACGATGAAGTGATGATTGGTGAAAGGACGTTTACAAAAACCCATGCCTTATGCGGGACTCGAACCCACACCCAACGTTGTTCCCTCTGTCGTTCAGGTTAATACTGGGATGGTTCCCTAACTCGATCGACTCCCTCCCACTATACAAAAAAACGAATAAAATAACCGTTCATCATCTCATCCTCTCATATATCATTCACTGACGCCAATATATCGCCAATATACCGACCGGTTTTCCTGACCGTTTTTTCCTGACCGGTTTTTCCTGACCGGTTTTTCCGGACCGGTTTTCCGGACCGTTTTTTTAGGACTGGTTTTCCAAATTCTTTTGGAGACATTTTTTCCGGGCTAGGTTACCGGACCGGTTGTTCAAACTTGTGGTTTCTCTCTGTAGTCGTGGTTTCGCGCTGATTCCGGTATGGTTCCCACAATATACGCTTCCTTCCACTATCCTTCCCAAATCCCATCACCCAAAAAACTTTCATCACATCATCTCATCACCTCATTAATCATCTGAACATATTTATGTGTATATATATCCAATATAAAACTCTCAAAGTCTGAAAATGAATCGCGAACATATACAAATCCTCTAAACACATGATATAAACAAGAATATAAAACAATCTACTCTGCAAGAACAACTAATAAAAAGATAGATGAGTTTGATAAAAATAATACCAGTATATTCAGAATATTCGTGTTTACGCTTGAAAGTACTTTTATGTAATGTTGAAGTGATGAGGTCTACAGTTATTATTATTTATAATGTTCAACTTCATATTTTATTATATAATTGTAAAACACATCGGATAGCGTATACGAGTTTTAACGAGACATGATGAGTTAGTTTACATATTGTATGTGCATTGTATAATAATTCCTATTCTAATTTAATTATTTGAAAATAGGAATATGTAGTTTCTGCACTGTGAGAGGGGGGGATTAATTTATATGAAATATATTATGGTACCTCCACATAATTTTATTCTTCATTTTATTGCAACTTAACGACCCCACCAACAGCTAGGTTATGGGGGGATACGATAAGTGGGTGATAATGAAACGAAAGTAATGATAGGTGATATGACGTTTACAAAAACCCATGCCTCATGCGGGACTCGAGCCCGAGCCCAAATTTACTTCAGTCACTGTCGCTGGCGATAGTTGACTGAGCCACGGGGGCGGCCTCTTCACACACTGGCTGTATCCAATTGTATCCGATTTTCATTAGAATATGTCCAAATATGTCTCTCATAGTTAATCTTACAATAAATCAAATTTCTTCTTTTTTATTCAAATAATTTTCTGTTTTTTCGTCATGTTATTCTTATGAGCATTTCCAAATTTCAAACACACCGATTGTATGTTTAAAAATAGAACTTCACAGTTATGAATTGGAATATGCTGAGCATGTGAATACTTGGACTGTATATATCGTGGTCCAATATAAATGAATATATACCGTGTGAATCGAAAAACAAATTGAGGACATAATTGAAGGAGTGACATCAAGCAATTTCACTCTGATAATTTCGAGAGTTAAATCGTTCTTGCCAAGTTTTGTGCAATCTAAAAGCATTACCAAGTCAATATAACCCTTATAAATAAAATACCAGATAAAATACAGATAATAGTATAATCTGAATTTGTAAAATCTACATCGATTGCTCATAAATATTGTTTCCAATACCTCTCCATAAATCACGAACCAAATGGTTATATAAGTAACAATGAAAAAAGAATTACTTGCTTTCATCATCATCATCATCATCATCGACACATCTCATTTCTTGCTCGAACCTTCCAGAATTTATTTACATAAACTCAACACATCACCATAAATAGCATTTATTCACTAATGAGTTTCGAATAGCATCCCTCACAATTTTCTTATATACTCTTCTCTCAATTATAACAAAGTCTTCTCTAATTAAACTCCAATTTCTCGTTCAGAAACACATAACAGATGCCGCCAAGTACAGTTCAAGCAACGTGATGTGCGAAAAGACGTAGATAAAATGTACGAAACTCAGAAACAACCAGGATGTATATAAGTTCTACTACACATCAATCAATTAGCTATCTTCCAAGGCGCCTGTCTTGTTAAAGAGAGTGAGCGAGTTTCTTCACTTCTTTGACTTTGAGCTCTTTGCATTCTAACGTCACTTTAAGTCATCTTCAGGAAATTTATTAACGAGCTTGAAATTTTGCTGGAAATTTCAGGAAATTACATTCTTTTGTTTCTTATGTGAGACATTAATTATTTATAGTTACCGAAATTTCAATTTGATTCATTTGATTATTCTGTGGAAATACATGAACATACTAATTTGTGTTGACTGAATGCCATGAAACATTCAAATAGCTCTTATCTATATTAACTTATAGGCCTAGCCGCCCGCTTAGCTCAGTCAGTCAAGTCGTTGCCTTGAAAAGCATAACCTCATCTGGTTCACATTTACCTTGGAATTGACCGCGTCTAATATTCGTTGTACAAGTTGGCTATAATGATGAGAATATAAACCCAATTCAATTTGCGATAACGTTGAAGGGTTTCACTCAAGTAATGAATCCTTTCAATTACATGAACTATGCACAATCCTTTTCTGTCAATCAAAGAGGAATGTAGCTCAACTTACCGACCAGTTTATGTTCTCAGTTATGAGTATCGTTATTCCCATGTATAGCGTACACAAAATGTATCGAAAATGTATAAGGATTTAGAAAATAATTGTAGTTACCTCAATTGGCTAACCTAGCATGCGATTATTTGATGATGAGCGAAATATTCTTTCGTGTCTGAGACATATATTAGTTAGTTTTGAAACTAGGAAGTCTAGTCACTCACAATGGTCTCCATTTCTAATTGAACCTATTGGACACGTTGATGAGCATTTGCTATAGGAGTAATATATATTTGTGATTTTATTGGAGCTAAATGAAAACTACCTGAAAATTTCGACGCCAACATTTGTTTATTTCTATTGGGTTTAGCGACACACTGATGACTAATATCTATCGACGTCGGTGAATGATGAATTATATGATGGAATGAATAGATGATATATATATATATATATATATATATATATATATATATATATTTATTGATAGTGGGAAGGAGTCGGTAGTGGCTTGTTATTTGGGAACCACCCCAGTATCAACATGAACGACATAGACTACTGAAAACGTCTGTCAAGATGGTGAACCATGACAGGAATGAAACTCCGGTCTCCTGAATGACGGTTCAGTATGCTAGCCACAAGTAGACACGTCTCAGTCGACGCCATTGCAGGGGAGCAGATAGGCAACAAGCCGAGCGATATACACGTGACTACGCCGAACAGGTAGCCTACACTGCGGTTATAGCCCGCAAAGGGCCATAGAAACTGTTGAACATCAAAGTTATTACTATTCCATGTTGGCTAAATTCAAGTAATTTGATATAGAGCTAAACTAGAGTGGCTTTCACGGTAGCTCTTTTATTTTCTGATGTGATGAACATTTTTAATTACACTTTGGGCTACGTCAGCCTCTCAATTAAAATACTATCTGAAATAGTTTTAATATTTAATGTTTGAAAGGGAAGTGGCTCGTAATTTTCAACTTCTGCGAAGAGAGGGATGATGTACTGGAATTTCACTTTATATATGCTTATTTTAAAACATGGGAAACGTAGTATATAAGTCCAATTCAGTAGGTTTTATTTTCTAATTTTTCGGGTGTTCCGAAAAAAGGTTTTATTACTAAATATAATAGAAGTATGCGTATAACTCTGCTATATGAATAAAATAATATGATCTAGTTGATCTAGTTGATCTACAATGAATATCGATCATTGTATAAAATATATATGTATCGTATGAATACGATATTTATAGGTCTATATTATATATTATGAATGATTTTAAACCACGGTATACAATAATTATGAGAAAACAAATAATTGTTTTTCAATAGAAGCACGTGGAAAGATTATAATATATTCTACAGGTGAACCAAATTCCATGACGAGCGAGTACTCATTCTGTTTGGACAGAAATCAGGAATATTCCATGTACTGTGTCTGGCATGAAACCAATTCACTAGATCGTTTATATGTCATGTTGACGCTGTGCACATTTTCTGTGTCTTGGTTCCTCTCAAATATCATCATTAAAATACCATCAACATTCAAAGATTGAATAAGAAAATCAAATACAGTTCACTCAGTAGCAAGGAATATTGACTTGAAGTTCTGAAAAAGATTGCAGCTGCTTCATTGATTCTGAGGTATTTCTTCTAAGAAACCTCTGTTATTGTGAGTGGAAATTGCCAATGGAAGTAGGTCAAGTGAGATATGGAATATAAAACGTTTGATAACTTTTAATATCGAAACATTTTATTGATCGTTTTTCAAATGTGTCAATAAGAGTCACACGTGCAAGTGGACCACCGATAGAGAGAGAGAGACAGAGAGAGAGGGAGAGAGAGAAAGAGAGAGGGAGAGAGAGAAAGAGAGAGAGAGAGAGATCGAAGGAAGAGGGAGAAAAAGACATGAAGAAAAAAGAGAGACACAGGAGAGAGAGAGTGAGAGAAGGAGATCTAGATAGAGATATGGAGGAAGAGGAGAGAGAGAGAGAGATGAAGAGAAAAAGAGAGAGTAGTAGAGAGAGAGAGGTATGATATTGTAGTAGTTTCGCGAAAAAATGTTATGCATTCTCCATCAACTGAGACGTTTCATTCGCATTCGTATCCGTTGGCCTACTAATGTTTCACCATGATGAAACTAATACATTATACACTCAAATATACACATTTTGGGACCTTAAGCAATTGTTCTTTCTATCTATGTTCATATGTTCTCATTATCCATCAATACGCATGCATATCAATAGTCAATAGGACAAGAATACAATTATAGTATAACAACCTCTATGAATGATAAAATGATATTCAAACTTTTAATTCTTCATTGGCACAGATTGTATGACAGCAAATCGTACTGACATATATCATAATTCAATCACACACCAATAAATTATTCATATTTCCAATCGATGTATCCAATTATATATTTTTTCATCACAATAGCCCCGCGTTCATATCAGTATGTAAGGCAGGAAGACATTTAGGAATTCTGTTCCAGCTAATTTCATTAAACAACCTGACATTTACCAGCGACCTAATAGAGTAAATGACCTATTACATCACACTAACCACAATTTCCACGGATGAGTTATAAATGCCGAGCATTTTCATTGACGTCAGAGTGAAATATTAAAGGTTGTTTGAAATTAAAAAAATATATAAAACTCTGAGGGTGAATCGAAAAATTATATCAGAGACAGGGCGATGGATGTTCTATAATCATTTCTTATCAGGGATTTGTCAGCGAATTGGTGGTAACAGACGGAGTAGAATGAAGTAACAAAATACAGACTTGAAATAGGAAACATGATAAGTATTATTAGTAATAATTGATAATTATTATTTGCTCCTTTGAACAAATAGTCATTCAACCACACCTAGAAAAGAGGATGTCAACCTTTTTCCATCAACATAGGTAACTTGATATGAAACCATTGTATCACAATTGAGGTGAAGGAATTTGGAATCGTTTGAACGCGTCTGAACGCTATTCAAAAGGGAAGACCCACCATTTGGTAGGTCTCTCCCACCACAAAACCCTTGTAGTGGGGCACATCAAAGGCGATCTTTTCAACTCTGAGAAATAATTAGATATAATATATAGTTCATGAAAAGAATTGTGAAAATTTCACCCACATATTATAGCAAAATTCAGAGATGATATTTATTGTAGTTATGTAATATTAAAAGCAAATTGAACTCAGGATAATTCAAACATCAGCTAGGAGAAAAATATCAGTAGATCACTAAAACCCGGAAAATCATGAAGAAAATGAATATTTACTATATAGGACTATGGGTGTTGAGAGTTTGTATGTATACAGATTTTCTAACTTCTACTAAAATATTAATAATCAAAATTAATCTTTAAAGGACACCAACAACCTGAATCCAGATTTCAATGAATGCTACCCCCTCAATTTCATAGAAAACAAGAAATCATCATACCAATTTTGGAAATTATTATTTATTAATCGTTTCGCTAGAGCCGCTTCTTTTGTAAGCCGTGATGTAGACATTACTCGATTCTGTTCATTTTTCCATACAGAATCGGGGATACCTGTCATGACTCTTGGAATAGAGCGGCTCTCAGGAGGACAATGAATGATCCATGATTTTTTAAATTGAGCGTCATTTCACCGAATTTATGTGAATAGTGTCATCACTAATTCAAATCTATTCTCTAGATCAGGACGTCCTTAAGAAACGGGGGGATATTTCTTCGTTATCTGTTGCTCTTTTCAATAGCTTTGACTGTCTTTATTTGATCTGAAAAAAATTAAATTATGATCCATTTCTCCATAACAGCTGCTCCGATTAATGAAAAACTTTGGAATAATGTGTATCTTTCTTATGTTTGAATTTCGTGGAGATTTGCATCTATTCCAGAGAAATATCACTTATAATTTGTCCTTTCTGGATGAATCTTTTGGGGATTTTCAATAATTCGGAACAAGTTTTCTAAAAAGTTTTGGTATCAATTGTGCTTGATAGTATACAATATTGAGTGAGGTGATGTGGTATTTACTACACAGTACATGCCGAGTTCCAACCAAATCTGTGTTTTCATTTGACTGAACACAAAAAAAAGGAAAAAAACGGAATCTTTTGTTTTTGCAAGTAGCTACGGTAAAATTGAGTATTCGCAACGCTCATTCAACAATATCTAACGTTTATATCACTTCGTACGAATGAACGTGACCACACGCTAGTTGGTTCAGGAATGAAACTATTAATTATTCATATTAACGAACAAACAGGTATGATTGCTCGGCAATTACGAATTGAACTCTACCTATTGCATACACTTTACACAACATTTTGTTATAATAATCGTACATAATTCAATTTTTACTCGATAACCGTCCATTCATTTAACTAGCTGGAATATTCATACATGAATTAAATTATATCTGTGTAGTGTTTTAATAGAATAAAACAGTAAAGCCCTCTCATAACACCATGGATAGATTATTGTCGATTATATTATTATATTGATTCTGATCTTTTCAATTCAAACATCATTGGATTAATATATTATTCACAATAATACAAATAAAACCCCACGTAATGTTGTAATGTTTATTCGAACTGTCGAATATTCAATATACGATTCCCAGCCAATAATAGTTGTAGTATTATTTGTGCATTGTCGTTCAGTGGAAATGGTTGCGATTTGGATTGGTGTCGAATGCAGACATGTTGGAATGGGAAATAATTATAATTCCTGGTCCGCTTTAGGACATGATCTATTTGTAGCCCACGTGTCTAATCGCTATTGTGCAAACAATACTCAATCGAGGACCATGGTTTGATCAACAATTTTTTTTTTATTCTGATTCGTAATTATGATCATCGACTATTTAATTAAACAAAGCAGAGCAATAACTACTGGAGATATACTTCTATTTTGATTGATTTGACACTTCCTGATTTCGAATGAAGTCACCTTCAATAAATAGTTCCCTGATTATTGAATTAATAATATATACAGTGATTTTTTTTTTGAGGTGGTCGTATTCATTCTCTGAAATTTCGACCTGACTATCTCCTTCATTATCCTTGACCAGATTAATTGAGCAACCATGATTTCTGGCGCGAGTGTTTCAACACAGATAATGATAATATGAAGTAACGTGGGTTGAAAATTCAAATAGTTATATATCGATATATTCAAATATATATATATATATATATATATATATATGCCTAGGTGAAGGTAGAAGAGAATACGTAAGGACCTGTGGTAACGTATAATCGTTACACCCTGGGTGAATCTGATCCTCTATAGGGCTAAGTATCCTTGACATTAGGGTAAACCTCGTTAGCTCGATGGGAAAGCAGCTGACCGGCAATCAGAAGGTCCCGGGTTCGAGTTCCGTTCGAGAGGTATCTCTTATGACATGGCTATAATATCCCATATGTATATATATATATATATATATATATATATATATATATATATATATATATATATATATATATATACATATATCATTACGGTATCATATATTATTCCATGTAAACTGTTGTATATGCCAGTTAACCATACGAGGATCCAAGTTCAAAACACTGAGACGTACAATTTTTTGTATATCAATCGCTGGCTGAAACTCTGTGTATCGTCATCCAGGAGTCTGGGGTTCGATTCCCGCAATGGTATAGTCATAGAACATCCTGGCAGAGGATTCAAAAAGTTTCCATCAGTCGATAAAGTGAATACTCCGAAGATTCCTCGGTATGTTCGAAGCACCTAATAAAATGATATATCATATCATCGTCGCGTCATCACATTCATTATTCACCGACGCCAATAAATATAAGTCATCATGACTACGTCGTTGAACTTCTATTCTACAGATAAAAAATATATCGACATAACATAACGGTACTATATTTACGATATAGTGAATGGCAGTAACACAACTATTGCAACAAACACTAAATATATCAGAATCAATTAATTCAATCCGAAAAAATATATATAGTATATACATATATATATAAATATATATAATATATATATATATATATATATATATATATATATATATATATATATATATATATATATATATATATATATATATATATATATATATATATATATATATATATATATATATATATATATATATATATATATAGATATATCCATCGACATCTCTAGAGCTGTTATTTAAATATAATCAACATTCATGAATATATTCTGGTTAAATCTTTTGTTCAATATTTTATATGATTGATTGTGGGACTGCAGTTAATCCTGAAAGTTGAAGAGTATTTTCCAATTCAACGCCAGCATATTCAATTCTGATTTGATAGTGATTGTGTTTCATTTTACATCAGAGTATGATATATACATCGACTCGGGTTCTCTGCTATAGTACCATCATAAATATAAGAACAGGAATAGGAATATAATGAATGTTGTATTCAGTATCGCCATATACTTCGTATGATGGGAATATCCTTCTTTAGTGAAGCTTTTTAGCATTTAAAAAAACGAGGATGTAAATTTATCTAGCAATAAGTTATAGTGTAATTATATATATATACATCATGGCAGTGCAATATTGTGTACATATTTACAGCATTTCATATGATATGTATTATACCCTCTAGAGTATTATAAAACATAGCCGTCCATATTAAAACATTCCGTCCATCTCTGGAGAATTTTGCAAAGAGCTTAAGAATTAAAAATGAAACGGACTGAACACAAAATCCACCTGTCGTTTCCTCGAAGGAGAACAGTTTCAAAAACATCGACCTCGGATCTAGTTCTATCCGCATACTGTCTGCACATGTTACTAAAATGAGGAGTTGAAACTGATTCTACTTTCTAGGCAACAGTTTGTATCCCATTTCAGTGGAACATAGTATTCCATATATATACACACATATAGATATATACACACACATAGATGGCTGAACGTTTTCAGCCGAAACGTCGAAACCCAAGTCCAAGTTTTAGAGCCACCAGTTGTTTCAAGGAAGGGCAAATCACCGAAAAGTGACTAATATTATAATATATATTATATATTATTAATTTGGTGTATATATATATATATATATAAAGTATATAATATAGATATTATTTCTCGTTCGAGCGCAGTTTTCAGAGTGAAGCCTATGAAGAGAATTGAACCTTCCGAAACGTCGAGATACCATGGTCCTAACGGGGACTGCGTACCAATAAGTGGCAAACCGTACAACCTAATAATCTCATATATATATATATTATATATATATAATATATTAAATATTATATATATATTATAATAATAATTATATATATATATAATATATATATTATATATATATATATATATGAATAATATTTATATATAATAACAAATTATATATTAAGTTATATACCAATCCAACATATTTTATTTTTCATCTAATGTTATGAAGATCGGTTCAATTGAGCAGATCGTATCACTCATAATTTGCCCCAGAATTCAAAATTTGCTCAACTAACGAACCTAGCGTAATGTTTTTGTTCTCCATAGTGCACGTCCTCGCTTCAACTCTCCTCTATGGCACCCTTCCGAGTAAACGACTCAGTCCGATCACAGCTGAGTCACAGGATCAATTATTAAAACGGAGGGCAATTTCCCTCGGAGACACCGGTGCTACGGTGGTAGAATTGTGTCCACGGAAGACGAAGGCACGAACCACCAGCGCGTTCATCGTGTAGTATAGGTGAGACGGTCAATCGTAGCCTTCTTCGTTGGATGTTAGTGTATGTGGATGGCGATGGTGAAGAGAGGGAGAATGAGGGATGAAAACCTTTCCCCCCTTCACTTGTATTCTGCATGCGGAGGGGAATCAGCCCCTCTTTCTGATTATGTTTGGTGCAAGATTCTATTATTTTATTAAAGAACGGGCGGAATTCTTGGTGACAGATATTTCAACCCAAATTACTATCGCTATACTCAGTGCTAACTACCTGTAGAATGTGGTAGTATATTTCCTATGAAATCTGCAGGATTATCCATCATTTCACATTTATAATTCAGCCTATAATTATTATAATTGTTCACATATAAATCACTATAGCTGTGTTGGCCATCCTCCGTAGCTCAGTCAATGACGTCATGACTTTGGAAACTGGATACACCGTTGGGTGTGTGTTCGAGTCCCACATAAGACATCCGTTTTCGTGTATACACTTCCACTTATCATCTGTCCAGTTTTATCATGTAGTTTCATTATCACCCGTTAATTCGCAACCCTAGATTACCTAGCTGTAGGTGGGGACGTTAACAACCAATAATTCAATCCAACGGCATTCAAAATTGGTGCGTTCTTCATAACTTAGAATCCATCAATGGTTTTCTCCAACCTCATTCTACTGGAGCGTTTTGTTTGCACCATCACATATGTTCATTATGAAGCCTGAGCGAGTAGATTGCGAAGTACTTAACGGATTAAACTACAGCGTTGGAGAATTTTATTAATTGAAGGCATACAAGATCAAAAAGCCCTCGAAATTATTAAAGGGGTGCATGCACGGTGCTCATAAAAATAGAGAAATTCATCTTTACTTTTTTCTGCTATGTTTACGAATCAGTGTAATGGAATGGAAAGTATATCAATCCCAAGATTATGTTATACTATTATATTCAGTACGATTTTCTATTTTTGTGAATTTTATCAGTTTCAATATAATACCTCAATGGATACCAAGAATGTGATGCCAGTCATTGGCGTACTATCTTAAGGGGGTGCATGCACGGTCCTTATAAAAATAGAGAAATTAATCTTTACTATTTATTTTCTTCATCACGAACAAGTGTATTTGAATAAAAAGTATATCACACTCAAGATAATTTTATGTTCTTCAATTATTATGACATTCTATCTTTGTTAATTCAACCAGTTTTAATATAATACGTCAATAAATCTCAATAACGTGATACAATTTATTGACGTATTATCTTAAAACTGATTGAATTCACAGAAATAGAATGTCATATTAATTGAAGAACATAAAATTATCTTGGGTCTGATATTCTTCTTATTCAAATACACTTGTTCGTGATGGAGACAAAAAATAGTATCTCCATTTTTATAAGCACCGTGCATGCACCGTCTTAACACTGATTGTACTCACAAAAATAGAACGTCATATCAATTAAAGGGCTTAACTCATCTTGGGGTTGATATCCTCTGTAGTCAAATACACTAATTCGTGAATATAGAAAAAAGTTAAGATGAATTTCTCTATTTTCATGAGAACCGTGCATGCTCTCTCAATATTTCGGTTAAACCATATGACATACATGTGATATATATAATTACAAAACTTGAAAAGTGTATAGTGAAAAATAAGACTTTTATACTGGTAACGAGGAAAATTTTATTCCATACATATATTTCGGAAAAAGACATTACAATAATATGACAAAACATCTACACTAACCTATCAAAAACTATCACCAGAAATACAACAGTTACTGCCATTGTAATTGACTTCTACACTCGCTTTTGAGATAACTTGACAGGATAATGTGGTAAATATTTACAGCTTTTACCTATACAAAAAATTGAGTCAAATAACTGCCTTCAATGTTTGTGACATTATTGCTGTAGTCACAACAAAACACTAGATTGATCGAATTCACTACTGGAACAGCCCTACCGAAACATGACGTCATAGTTTGTTGATCGATAAGGACGTAGTTATTATAGATAATCTATAAGGATTGAGAGAGAGTTTTTGTTTGTTTTGTTGTTTACTTAGACCTAATATGTTCTGGTAATCAAACATTTGATTCAGATCCAGCTATAAGATAATATTGTTGTTCTCTTAGAATAGTAATTGATTTATTTAAGTGAAAAAAGTTTTTTTTGTAACGAGTCACACTTTCGTGACATAATGGTATAAAGTGTAAATATGGCGTTAAGTTATCAGAAATTTCCATTTGAACACTTATAGCTTACATGTCAGGGCACAGATGATACGATAGTTGATTGAATAAGTGGAACGAATTAGGTTTCGGATTATCTTGTGGTATTGATGAAGAGAAAATACGAAAATAATATATTTTTTGTCGCCAGAAGAAGTCGAATACGTGAACAAAACATAACTTTCTGAAAATACAGGTACTGGAAAACACAACATAGGTCTATATGTATTGTAAGATAATCGAGCGATCTAGTCTTGTTTATATAAAATGTAATCGAAAGCTATACACAAACCTTGTATTCGAAACTGTTATATCACTGCATTTCTACGTTTTATTTATAGTGTATTCAGATCGATTTACAATTTAATTGTCTTCACCTGTTGATCTTTTTAATAGCATCTAAAGCTGATCCAAAGCATAATTCTTTTGTGAAAATATACAACTTCACATCAATGTGTATAATTCTTATATCTGAATTATTCAAGAATTTGAATATTTTCGAACAAGATTTTTTCACGAATTTTCTCCTCTGGGTCATTCTTACGTGAGTTTTAAACAATTCGGAAGAGTTTTTCTCCAAAGTGGTTCAACTTCAAAACTACAAAGTATCGAGGATGTATATATTGGGTGTCTCGGGTATCAAAGGAATATCGGGTATCAAAGTATTGGATGATGACGTATGAGAAAACACGTTTCATCAGAATCTTTGTTTCAACTACAGTAAAATTGAGTCACCGGCACATGTAGCGCAGTGGTTAACTCGCTTCATGTGATCCAGGAGGCGAGGGTATTTCGAACTCGGTTCGATCCCCGCCGCCGTCCATCTTTACAGAGTGTTTTTTCCGTGGTTTCCCTCTGTAGTCTATAGGCTAATGCCGGGATGGTTCCCAATATATAGGCCACGACCGATTTCTTCCCACCATCCTTCCCATTACCCAAGAACCTTCATCTCATTATCCCATCAAATCATCTCATTAATCATCCATCCGATCCGACGCCATTAGATCTGCGCTATCAGCCTCAATCGGGAACAATGTATTTATTTCGAATTTTCGAATCAACACGCAAATTAAAAGAAGGTGGGCTTTTCGAACATTCCTGTTATATGGCATATCGCGTAGTGTTGGGTTGAATAAGATCAGTTTTCGCGTCAGATTAAAATAGTTCAAAATGGATTGTAACTTTTTATTTTAATAATATTCTCGGTTTGATCAGTTAGATTGGAAAGATGTAGATTAATTATTTTGCGCGAAGCAACCATAAAACCTAAAATATCCGTACGGGTTACACCATAACAAAGTCCACCAGCAACTAGGGGGATGCCCAGAAATGAATTCCATGAAATATAGACTTCGAACAGAGGATTCAACGAAAACATATTTTTCTGAGAAAAAAAAATTGTTATTTTCAGTTAGTCCCAAACGTAAAATCTCACATCAGCAAAATATGGAATAATATGTTCTTTGTACAAAACATGTTTGAAATGTTTCATTATACAATCTGTAGCTAGAGTGCTAGGCGAAGGGATCAACAAGTGTTCAGAGGGGTGAGGGGGTTGCTACACGACGCAATGCTAACATAACTCCCCCCCTCTCTTCTCCCCGCCCTCCCCCTACAACTAACAAGCGCTGTCAAGTTACATCCAAGTCCTGAAGCTCGTTGAGTGTTGGCGGTTTCCACCTGTAGTCTTCCTTTCCAGATAGTAGTGATGTCGATTGTTGGCGGTTAACGTGGTAGTGGGCGAAAGTGGAATAGTGAAATGTGGAACGGAATGTGAAATGTGAAATACAAAGGGTCTAATTTCAAATATCGAACACTCGAAAACGGTGGAATGAAGATGTATTAAGTTTGTTTGGTGGGAAATGTAATTTTGTATTTTTGTGAGTTTACTGACAGAAAAATTATCGGAAATCATCTCCTGAGAATTTACTCCCACAACATTAGCCACATATCGGAAGAAATATACAGGTATTTTGGTGGAATGAACCAAATCAACAAGTTCTTAGGAATCGAACATTTTATAGAATCATCAACTTTCTATTGATTCATTAAGGTTATTGACCTTTGAATATGAAAGTTCCGATTGACTACTAGTGACTGACCCGTTCACTTTTTTTTCCCCCAAAAAATCATCCAATCAAGTGGGATATTTTGTATGTGGAATTTTGATTTGACAATAATAATCAGGGTATCTGTTCATTTTTATTTGATTCATTTTATCATTCAAATGACTTTTCACAATTTATGTATCAGTATATGACTAGTCAGAATCATGATAAAAAGTATAATAAATACATTTACTACCGCTGTAAAAAAAACATTGTCCGATAAAAATCGTATAATTTCCACTATATGACATTTACTATACTAAAACATTCCCCTATTGAGTATATCAGTTAATGGTATAAAATCAGTAAAATGAACAATCACAAATGTGTTAACAACCATTTTCTAATTCATCTGAAGTATAGATGCATTTTTAATAATGCATTTTGCATTGTCTTCCTGAATGAGTTAATCCCAAATGGGTCTAGATTGAATATAGATGAGCCATGGCCCATCATTAGTCTTCGAATTGAATCAGTCACACCATTATATTCTCCTATTCCATACCTTAATTCCTAACTTTCAAAATTCCAATATATATATATTAAAATTCAAATATGTTATTATTTTTGTTATTATTTATATGTTAATCAATTGATTTTTACCCTCCGTTCTTTTAACAATCTTACGTGCATTAGACAGAATCTTATTCATTGAAGATATATATATATATATATATATATATATATATATATATATATATATATATATATCTTTTTTCATTCATAAATACGTATCTGGAAGGATTATTCGTGATTCATTCCCATAGTAATGTTCCAATTCCATACATATTCCTAATTTTTAGTTCTTCTGTCATTCGTTGTCGTTGGGTAACACAAGGTGCAAACGTGGCACAGGACTGGTCTCTATAAAGATTGGTGCATAAATAAATGAATATATATATATATATATATATATATATAAACATTATTCGGTGAATGTTTCATACATATTTGTTGATGTATTCACAGGAAAAAAACAATCTTTCATATCATTCTCTGAGAAAAGTTTGAATGAACACGAGATACTGTATTTTAATCTGCTTGCCCCTCACCTAGCAACGATCACCATGCTGCTTCAGTTCACCCGATTGAACATATTGACCAATCACGTTCTACATCTGAGACTTGGACGGATGGAAATAGAAAATCGATTGATTTCTTCTCTTTCGGAGACTTGCAGTGTTGTCAACATTGTGTGTTCCAAGAATTCGATTACACTATTTTATTACAACCGTTATAATAAGGATTGTTGAAAGGTACTCTATGATTTTCTTGTCCAATAGTGTTCTATTCAATTACGGGTTCAAAATAATATTTCATAAAATGATTGTATTTGAAAGAATTTGAAAATTAGAAAGAGAAGAAGCAAAAAAAAGATGGAGAAAATCGAAGATAGATAAGAGAGAAATATAGACGATAGAAAAGAAAGGAGGGAGAGAGAGAGAAAGAGAGAGAGAGAGAGAGAAAGGGAGAGAGAGAAGAAAGAGAGAGAGAGTGAGAAAGAAAGAGACAGATAGAAAAAGAAAGAGAGAGAGTAGAGAGACTGAGAGAAAGAGAGAGAGATAGAAATGGAGAGGATCACATTTGACTCGAAGAAGACAAAGAAGAACAGAAATGAAAGATCAAATACCATCGAAAACTCGTTTCCTAATAAATGTTTTGTCTAACCAACTTTCTATAACTCATCAAATACAAAATTCACAGTTTTTTATATGAGCTTTACTTTAATTGAATTTCCCGTTTCGAGGTAGAAAAATCGCCCTTGTGGTACCTCGTCCACACAACATTCTCCCTTATCATCCTTGCTCATTGACTTATCAACATTTTCAACACTGTTAGATTTTCGTGTTTGATAAAAAATTACATTTTAACCCCAATAGTTTTCGAACTTGCATTCCATTCCATGACAAAAACAAGAATTCTGGTTTTATTCATATACTTTCTTCTGGAAACCGAATTGAGGTAATATCACAGAAATGAAAATGGAGTTGAATATTTGCTCGGAGCGTATATGTGTGTTTTTGCTTATATATAAAAGAGTAGGAGTTCATATGGGATCAAAAAGTTCCGTATAAAATGCTGCTATCGGTATCAAAAAGTATATATAACTGTAGATGAATAATGATATTTTACTGTGTAATATGAAGCCTGCATTTATATAAGCTATTTATCATAAATTACTTTTTTCATATAGGCGTTTCACATATTCGTTTCTCTTGATGCTCAACCTAGTTGAAGTTTTGTCAGTCAGAACTGTATTATAATAATGGTTTATTATAGTTGTGACAGACAAAGACAATTGAAACACTGTAGTTTTTATCAAGTCAAATGAAAAATTCTGGTAGATATGAGCATATATATAGACTGGATATTCTTATATAATATAGTCTGGAAATTCATGATTATATTTCGAACTGGCATGAATATTTTTGGTTAAGACCCGGGTTGACATATGAGGAAGAAATATGATTCTCACTGTTTGAGTGCGGGATGCCATATACTTTAGAATCAAGCAATAGCACTGGTTCAAAACTTCAAATAGGTGTGCCCGTATACTCACGATAATTAAAAATTAATAAGTGTTTTATATCATTTCACTTTCACTGAGTGGAATACTTGGGGGATGTTGTAGAAAAAAGTTCACCAGCTGTACCATTTTGTGTGAAATTCGAATTTCTTCATTCGATTATTCAATTTGATGCGTGTATAGACTATATTGCCTGATGATGAGAACACGGGTAAGATCAGAGAACATTCAAATATCTATGTGATGACCAAATTTTCTACTCATTCAGATAAACACACACACACACACCCATATATATATATATATATATATATATATATATATATATATATATATATATATATATATATATATATATAATTCATGATAATTCATGAAATGAACCAAGTATTGAGTGGTGATAAAATATAAAATCTTTAATCGCCAACGCGTTTCAACAGGATTGTACCTGTCTTCATCAGGGCTTGAACAGAAATAAAACTTCGTAACAATACAAAAATACTGTGACTTGAAGAGAACAGAAAAACAACAGAAAATATAAAAAGATAAATCAAATCAAATGAACAGATTGATGAAGAAAAAAAAAGAAAAAAAAATATATATATATATATGTCCACCCTTTAAAAACGTCCCTTTAAACTGATGTCTGGCATAGGGTGGGTATTGGGGTGGGGGATATTGTTGGGGAACAGGAGCTTGGCGAGGGGGGGGGGGGGGTGAGGGTAATGAGATTAAAAGGTTAATAGGGAAGGTTTTCAGTGCGTAAGAACGGTAGGGGAGCTTATAAAAAGCAGGCAAGTTTCGAGCGGTCTCTCATTCTGCTTTATCGTCAGAGGAACAGAAAAAAAACACGCGCGTTGAGAAAATACCACTTACACCACTAAATGATATGAACAAGAAAGAATTTTGGAGAAAATTGAAATTATAAATTGTGATCTGGTCTGGGCTGTTTGAATATTCATATTTATTCATTTTCGGTTTCAAGTTCAAATCATATTGTTGTACAAAAACTTATTTGTCTCATCGATTTGAATATTTTTCAGTTAGATAACAATGACGAGAGAATTTATTGGTAACTTCCGGTAATGTAAAATGATTTGTCAACTCGATTTTGATTTAAATTCATATAAAATCTACGTATTCTATCACTGATTTGTTCTCAGACAGTACGTATAAGGTATGTTTGTATATTGACTGCTAATTTGAGTGTGTTTCATGTCAATCCATTCTATTAGGGATGTATTTGATCAATTAATTAATTCATTAATTCAATTTGCAGATTATAATTCAATCGCAAATGTCCTTATTATAGTAATGCAAAAAACCTGAATGATCATTCAAACCATTATTTTCAAAGCATTAACCAGGAAAAATAAAACTTACATATCAGCTATCAATATATCTAAATTTAATAAATATTTGAAAATCAATATATGTAAATCGATGAATCATGACTTATTCCAGTCTCAAATAGTCCTGTTGACGGAATAATATTTGCCAGGAATTATTGTGGCTCGATCGACCACTTTGTTACCGCAAATGTATAGTTTCATATGTACAAGTTCGTATTGTGATAGCAGTATTTACTCTATCATATATTATCATAATCATTTCCGCCTGCAGTTACAAATAATCAATTATTTTTTCGATAAAATAACCATGTTTTCAGGAAAGAATATAATATACTATATTGTATATAACAAAATGGCCACCAATTACAGTTTGTCGAGTCATGCATGAGGTGGTATTATTGGGGTCGAAGTTTACTTCAAACGAACATTAATATTGAAACAGAAGAAAGAGAGTGAATAGCATTATCTGCACGCGTGTATTCGACTATACGCAACACTCACTCACGCAGTCTATCACGCAATCTATCACGCACTCTATCACGCACAATTTGCTCCCTCGATCACGTGATAGACATCGTGATTCAAACTGTTACCAAGAAAATGACTTGGTTTAGCAAATATTATTGGATGAGCGATAGCGAAGACTTCCATTCTACTCGTATGGAACTTGTTTTATGTTTTGCTACGATTTGCACAGACACTTTTTCTGGACTCTTCCGACTTGGAATTGACTGTATAGTTTTTGAGCCGAATTGGTTGAAACACTTCAGAGAAATACTATCACAAATTTTCGAAAAACCCATAAGATTAGGCCATGCGGGAAAATTTAAATAAAATTATATCTTCGAAAAAATTCAAGTATGCACTGTACGTAGACCTAGATGAAAATCAGATTGGAAATTTCAAAATAATATCATGCAATTATTTATGAAATCATTGTGGAATAGTTGGCACAAATTTCTCATGACAAATTCAGGACATTTTAAAACTGTCGTTTTCCTCAGATTGTATTAGTACTCAAATGAAATAAAATAATCATAGATAATTTTATTTCGTGAATATTGAAAGCAATGAATAGACAAAGTTCAAACCTTTTACATTGAAAATATTGAAAATCTCAAATATCCAGTGTGTATTCAGCCATACTGTTCCAAAAGAAATTATTATCATTATTTAATATCACATACATATGTATCGATTATTTATTCGTATTTTATTTTTGTTCGTATTCATCAAAATGGTGCTGCAAGTTGTCACTTCATAAATATTCAACAGGTCGCAGTATGAATATCATCAGACAACAGGTAGAAATAATCCAAGATCTATAGCTGTAGAGTGTGCTGAGAGAATATATTTTTTCATTCTAGATTTTCATACTTTCAAGTTCATCTCACAACGCATACAAGCCTACTGCTTTCTCCATGTTGTTAATCTAATATTATGTATACGCACAATTATAACATTTTTGATGAAAGAAACAACTATATTCTTGCTGGGTTTTTTTAATCGATGACACGAAATTTCAATCATATTTAGAAATCATTGTCACTATATTTATTCAATCATCGGTTGATCATCCCAACGTACATTTTGAAGAACGATTAAAAAACTGAGAATTTCTTATTTTAATGTAACATTTAATTCAATGTACCATTTAATTCAACGTAACATTTAATTTAATGTGACATTTGATAAAATGTGACATTTAACTTAATTCGATGTTAATTTCATTTAATGTTGTGTTAAATTAACATTCCGTTTATGAAGAATTAAGAGTTTCATTTATTGCTTCTAAATCACATGGTTTACGAACAACAAAATTGCCACAAACATCGCTTGTCATGTGTTTACAGTTCATTAACTGTACGAACGATATTCAAATCATTCCATGACGATCATGAAATATGAGCCTTATCGTTTTCTCTTGAGGCGATGGTTCATGAAAGAAATGACTGTTGATATATTATTGAACTTATCAATAACATATTTCCGGGAAGTAAGATATATCTGAAAAATATTTGTTGAAAAAATTCGAAATATTACGTCCATCCTGATATTTAACGAGAAGTATAAAAAATAATCAAAATTAATTCAAACACTAAAGCAAGACTTATGTCCCGGGAAATATTTTTGAATTTTTCTCCTTGAAGAGAGTTTTTGAAATTTGGTTTTTCACCACTTTCATGCTGAAAAAAATGTATTTTGAGTACTCAAAGTTCCACGTCTTAAACCCGGAATTTCAATATTCCGTCGAAAACTCAGTCAATGAAATTACACAGGAAACCAATGAGATAGCAAGTTACCAGTCGATTAATTATTAATAAACCGAGTTTGAATATCTGTCATAACTGACAGTTTATGCACCTTTCCCAATACCACTGAACTACTTAACCAACTAACAACTTGCTCAACTGATTAGTTACGTAACTGGTCACTTACATAACTTTGAACATTATCAGTGTAACTTCAGTAGAACTTAAATGTGACAGGTATTTTTCCGAATTGATCATTTAACTCGACTAACTCCAAACTGTTTACTTATCCAAGTCGTGACAAACCGTGTATTCGCACTTATTCACAGACTATACCTATTAGTTAACATATCTGATCGTCAACCCAAGAGACTGGTAATCAAATCTGGTGTTAAGAAATTAAAGATTTGAAAATGTAGATGGAGGAACGTTCAATTTTCTTGGTAGTGGAGTGAATATTCGAAACCCGATTAATTTCAATTGTATACGTGGATATTGTTCGAAATATTTATCATTAACATTTTCGGAAAATGCAGAAATGTAAGAGTGCATCTATCGACGGAATATTGGAATGAGTCGTCTACCTTGTGAATATTTGTGATAACTTCAGTTATTGTATTAGTTAAACATTACAGTTTTGATCATCCAATGGTCAGGAAAGACATTATAAGCATGAATTAAATTCACACTTTTGTACTCAAATTTAGAATACACTAAAATATTACAGGTATACAAATATAACAATAGCATTCGTACTTGTTATATTGGTAGACGACCACCTTTTTTCATTGTATTTAAGTATGCATCTATTGCAATTTGTTTCATGGTGTGAAAATCAGGGCACTGAGTATTACAACCCCCGTAGCGTTTTGAACAAGCGTCGACATTCGACAAGTGGATATGAGCTATTCCTGGATTCGAAAAATATTATGATTATAAATTTAACAGCCATCGTGACAATTGCATGATAACAAACACTTCCGCATTTGATTGGCTGTCATAAAAATTACTAAGACATGGAGAAATTATCCGAATGTGATTCGAATAGTCACGGAAATTTTGACCTACATGTGATTGTGGTATGGAAAAACTATCAGAATTCTGAAAAATCAGAAGGGCTTTCATTAAGTTCTATTAGATTCGAATTGGGCTATACATACATAAATACACGTACATAATATTTCTCATTCATAAAATTGGAGCTGATAGCTCATGGAAGTTGATTCAGCGGAAACCAGTTCATTGGTGATGAATTTGAACAGTTTAAGATAACAGAATTCTATCATGAATGAAACACACATCTCTCAAACACCTTCAAAATGGTATGAGATGAAATTAAACATTTGTAGGATTCTTGAATAAAACGATCGAGGAATGAAATGCTTTACCTAAATGGGTATTCGAAGCGTAAACTATGCCTATAGAAACAAAATATCAGAGAATATACATGACATATAGATAACAGGTATTAGTGCATCTTCCATATGTATATTATTATAAGCTGAAAATTGTTACTTTAGTTCTTATTTTATGATGTGTTTTGTGATGTAATCTATGTAATTGTACTTGAGACCGGGTGAAAATCCCAATTGCGTTTCAAGTTTACCCGTATGTATAAATGCTACATCGAATATTTTGATACGTTACTAATATGTTCATAGTTATACAGCTAAAGAATGTGTTCTCTCAGCTGTAAACATGTAGAAATATGCTTCTGGATGAATAGTTTTTAACTGTATACCGTCTTGAAGACATTGAGAATATCTGTGTTCCTCTCTTGTTTCTATTCTGATATCTCAGGCCGTTCAGAAGATATTCTAAAATTACTGATACTTCCCTTAATCGAGTCACATGTGCTCTTAAATACTCATTTTCAGATTGGTTCAGAGAAATGAACAAGATGCGATTTTCAAGAAGATGGTGGAGGTGCCGGTCCATATATTGTCCTCACAATAACCTTACTATTATAGCCCAGTCAAAAATAATGCATCTCAATATTATATTTATAAAGTTCTGTGATTACGTTTCAGTTAATTATATGGTTTTGGTCTGTGATTTGTTATACAAACAAATCCAGTTCAAGTAGGTGAACATTGTGCCGTTTCAATCGGATCCATTCAATGATAATAGTAAATCAGATATAAGTAAATAGTCAGACATTGTTCAACAGTTTTATTCCAAATATAGGAATCTATTTCCTCCAAAGCTTGGCCTCCACAAACACAATTTGAACATATATAAATAGGTTTTCTCTCTTCAATATTGAATAAACGACTTTGTTTTCCCAAAGTTATGAAATATGTTTCTGAAATATGAAATAAAATATAAGTAGCCTGTACGATAAACATATTCTATTCTCGGAGCAACATCTAGTTCAACAGAAACTTATATTATACCAAGATGGAGGATAACATTCAAAAACACTCGTTCGTCCCTGTTTAGTGGGATTTATATTGCTTTCAACATAAAACAGTGTCGTTCAGGATGTTCATAATGATGGTAAGAGATTGGCTCAAAGCAGTCTCTACAGTTACATCAGATATGAAAAAGAACTAAAAATAAAAATAATAAAAATATAAAAGAAAGCCGTGTATATAAAAAAATATAAAAACATATAGAAACATGCAATAAAATCCTTTCTGTAGTGACTTTGTTATTGTTCTAGTAAAGAGGAGTGTATAGCTTACTGTGTTTGGTGGTGATGGTGACGGCGTCGAGGGGGCGGTAGAAGGCGTCGGGGCTGGATGGCGCCACGCACGCCTCCGTGGGACTGACTGGGCCCGGTGCCGCCTCTTCACCCTCAGAGCTGCTGGAACTCCAACAGTCCCGAACGGGGCTGGTGTACTTGTTACAAGCCTTCTTCACCATATAGCAACGTGGCATCGTGATTGATTTCAATATCCGCGCAGATTAGAACACAATTAATTGATTTACGTTTCGTTATAATCAAAAGACTTAATGATAATGTTATATTGCTTGATCGAATGTGTTAAGCTCTGCGATTGGTCAAAGTCTTTGATGAGTAATCCTTTTTTTTTTCTTTTGAGAAATAATCTCTTCTTTTAAAAATATATTTTTGAGTCTGTTAAAGTTTCGATATATTTGAGTGTTAAGTATTGCTTTCGTTGTATTGAGATATTTTGGACAAATGTATTACATAGTTTCCGTTATATTCGCTTTCTACACATCCCACTGTTTTCGTTTATTATTGCTTCAATATTTAAATTTCAAAACTTTCAATTATTCATGCTGTTTAGTCTTTTATAACTGAAGTCAATTAAAATTACACAACACAGATGAGTAACGCGTCAAAAGGAAATAATTCACATGTGAAAGGTGGTAATAATGATGGAATAATATTTTCAGTTGATGTTATGAATATAGAGAGGCTGGTAATAGGTCGGCTACCTTGTCAAGGGGCGCAACAAGTTGCTTTCACAAAGTCATGAGCGACGGTAACTTTGCCGTACGAAAAATAGAGCCAACAGGTTAAAACGCGTATACTTATTGATTATAGTTGACCCACTCCACCGACGCCCACTTATGAATTAAGAATGAATGTAAGAGATTATCAATAAATCTGAAGGTCGTCCTGAACTGTGGTTGACTCAGTTCAGTTTTGTTCTGATAACACATTCAAAGCGGAACAAATGTTGTCAATGTGATCCACAAATATTGGAGGGTGTTATAATATGCTTACGCTTTGCTAACCACGTATGTAGTTAAACGATAAATGCTACCATCTTTTTCTTCTTTCGTTTCTTTTTTCTTCGATTCCTATCTCTTGTTTTGTTGAGTAAAACGGATAACAAAGGCAACATCAAAAGTCTCCGTTATGACGATATTGCTTTCTTTTCTTTGACTTCACCGTTCACAGCATCTTGTAAACATTGTTCGTTCTTTTTCTATATAAAAAAAACTTGTTTTCGTGAAAATATTTTTGTAATCAACTTGAACAAATCACATAAATCGTTGTCGGCGACGTTTCCCACTGTTTTCGTTGTTTTTTTCTTATAACTTATAAGCCTTCATATTCCCTCAGTGCATATTAAAAGTACAAGGTGAAACGTAAAAGGAGTTCAGATCAAACAAACGATTAATAAAAAATATAGACTTGCCTAAACTGGAGCTAATAAGATATTAATAGAAGAAGTTTGATTGGATAGCAGCGAAAGGATGGGTTTCCGAGTGGGCCTCTGCCGTCGACTTCCTACCCCGTTTAGTCGCTATGCCACCTGTTAGAGATACGTGGCTGTTCTACCCTGTCGCTCGTACACTGGACACAACTAGATGCAACAATTGGTTCACAACAACTTGTCAGTTAGATTAACCGAGAACGTCAAGACGGTATTTGTACACACCAAAGATCATCGAGTTACACATTTGGGGAGCTCCAGTAAGGCTGATTTTATGCTTGCTGTCTTAATAGAAGGACGGCGGACGTTTCTTTAGAGCAGAACCTTGTTTCCGAGGACCACACTGGAGGTTAGCAACTCGCTTTCACACAACACTTGATCTATTTTCGCTAGTTTTTTCTGTAGTTATCACCTTGACAAAGTATCAACGAGTTAGTTTGATCATTTTACACATTTCCAATATCACTACACAACCAAATACAATTACCTTGTTTCGAAAATCGACAATATCATTTGGCACAAATAATAAACGGCGATAATTTATATAGTTTTTTCACTAATATTTTTTTATGTAATAGCCATGTCGGCTTTTTGTAATGTTCTGAGCTCCGTCGAAACACAAACACCACTCCCTATCATCTGATACCGACAGAAGACTCGTGTATTGGCCGTCGTCGTCGCGGTGCCGACGAAACACAGGGGTGGCAACCACGCGCGAGGGTGGGCGACGTGCGCATGCGCGACAGAGACTCGCTCCTCGATCGATGGCAACAGCATCCTCTCGTATCTGCCAACACCTGTTACCATGGGTCTAGTCGACGGGTCTAGATTATCGATCGTCGACTCACACGGAGTTTCCAATGCATTGCCGTATACCCAACAAAGTGTGAACTGTAAATCATACATAGAAGGGTAGTTTTGGACAGGGGGAGTGTGTGACTGGTGGGGGGAGGGGGGTGAATGTGTATAAGAAGGATGGGGTGAGGGGTAGGGGAGATTGAGGACGGGTGATTGTCATCTTTACTTCTACATATCATATTATAAAGTGGGTATGGAATAATCTATGACTGTGACGGGATGGTTGAAGGTAGATTTAGATTTGTGTGGATTTGTTCAATGTGAACAAATATATTTTCAGGATATCCAAAGAATTAGCTTCAGAATTAGAGTTCAGTACGATAAAATATAATCCTCGAAATAAATCTTGTGCACAAATTATCGGATGTGGAAATAACTTCGAAGATAATTCAATTAATGTAAGAGGTATGCGGATATATAAAAGGATACCTGAACAAATAATAGATGTAATATGCTATATAGTAAGATTTAGATCACGCTGGTTCATCACAGAATACCTATGATAAGATTTGTAAATGATTTCGGTGGAAATTTTGAAATATTCGTTTCGAGAAGAGTATCAGCAAATGCAAAGGTCACACAAACCGTAATCCTGAAACTTGATTTTGATGAATTAGGACGATATTCATTTCCCTAAATTTAGAGAAAACTAGGATTAATGAAATCAATTTAAGTAATTATCATTAATTATTTGTTCCTCACGAGTCACAGACATGACCGATTCTCTATAGAAACATTAAAAGAATCAAGAATTGTGTCTATACTTCACGAGTCAAAAAACGGCCGAGTCCCGTAGGACAGATACATTTATTATAATTCAATACATTGAGGTGGCGATTTCTAGTTTACCCGGAAACTAGGGTAACAAGATACATCGTCATTATTCGTTATAATCTACCTTCAGCGTTGTGATGTCCTTAATTAAAATAAGTATAGCATGATCGTGAAAAAAAGTTAATTGTTCTTTTAATGGGGAAGCTCTATCTTGGGGCTAATAATTGAAAATATGATATACAAAACAAACATTAACACTAAAATAATGAACCGATTAATATTTAAATCTCCACAATTAATCTCTTCTTACTCTTCAAGACAGATTGATAATCAATACTTTTTGAATGCAACCCTATCACGTATCCCTACATGAAATATATTGACTGTCTAGTCCATAATTATATCATTTTATCCCTATTTTATCCACATTATTCAGTGGAGTATGTATATCAATTATACACAGTTACACTATAATAATTACATTATTATATAGTACAATTATATTGTATTGATATAAATTTACTAATTCAAACAGCAATATAAAACACACTCGTGTAGGAACATTGAACCCATACACAGCAACTAATGCATTCAGTTAGCAAATGTGCATTTCATACCAGCATACAGAATTGTACGGTTTTTTAGTTGGTCAGAGGGAAAAATGAAAACTGTAAAGCGCATGAGGCTACATTCACGCCACCCAATTTATCACAAGCTATGCAATTGCTTGTTGAGAAAAAAAGTGATTTTCATCAGGATTTTCTTCGTGATATTTCGGAGAGTAGATATTTTTATAATGCGATATATGTGAAGAATCATTGCCTGTATCCACAAAAGATGAAAGTCCCGAGCGACCGTCCTCCCTATCCCCCATCAAACGTGAGGGTGATTCGAGCATTCTTGATACGTGGATACAAGTTCACCGTGATTGATATTATATATATACATATATATATATATATATATATATATATATATATATATATATATATATATATATATATATCCTGAGATGTGTGGCCGAGCTAGTGGTTAATTCACTGAACCGACATTCAGGAGACCAGGGTTCGATCCTCTCCATAGTCGACCATCCTGACAGAGGTTTTTCATGGTTTCCCTTGGTCATTAATGTCAATACTGGGATGGTTTCTTGACAACAGGCCACAACTGACTCCTTCTCACAATCCGAAAACACCTAATAAAATAACCTTTCATCTCATCATCCCATCATCTCATATATCATTCACCGACGCCAATAGATCGCAGTCATCAGTCGAGCGCGTCGTTAAGCTCAGTAAAAAAAAATACATATATATATATATATATATATATATATATATATATATATATATATATATATATATATATATATATATATATATATATATATATATATATATATATATATATATATATACGTTTGTCCCAAGGATATGAACGATGAGTTCGTCCGTCTCCCCTATCCCACAACAATGACGCGCGGGTGTTCCAAGCCTTCATGTCTCGTGATAACAAGTACATCATCGAACATACATACATCCTGACAGTGGTTTAATTAAAAGTACTTGTACACTGGACTGTCGTTCGACTTGACACAGACTTCTACATGCTTGTCGGTTCGACATGAGAGACCGACAGCGACATAGAATGCGTCACAAACCGAATTCGACTATAATTATAATACGTCTATTGGGAGCAGGAGGACAGCTATACCCTCTCTGGTGGCTAATTAAAAAGCCCAATCCGTTTGGCTTAGACAGTTGAGACACAGTATATTTAGCGTATGTTTCAGTATGGTCACTGGGTAGCCACGCTTGCAGTGAGAATATGACTGCGCATGTCAAGGCGCTCCTGGTGTTCGTGAATGGAAACAATTGTTGCTCCTTGCAACCACGATGCAGTGATACCAACTTACTTCATCATAATATATAGAAGGTGTGCCGACTCAGCCTTCCAATTAGAGGACGTCCCCCGTCATAGAGGGCACATTTGCCTGTCGCGCAACTATCGCTTGTCATATTGAACTACTGATCACGGCTCAATAAATAACATGCGTGATACACATATTATTGTTTGATAGCAATCAGATAATTACGTCATCAATGTCACCGGTACCGTAGCCACTCAATCTCATCTAGTTCACAAGAGAGTCCGCTAGGGTAAATGGGGGATTTGGGCTCTGATCTGACGGCAAGCAAACAATAAAGCCTGCCATGTTATTAGTATGGGAGTCGGCACACCTTCTTTATATTATGATGAAGTAAGTTGGTATCACTACATCGTGTTGTAACTGCATGCTCCATGTCTTATGTCAACTGCATGTCTGATCGTAGATGTGAGGAATTTTGAGTGGTCGAAAATTGAAGATCGTTCTAACAGGATGCAGTGATGCCTACAGATGTTATTATAATGCTAAAGGAGGTGTACAAACTCCCATAATAATAACATGGTTTCTTGCGGAATGTGGAATTCTACCTTTTTTCGAGGTTCCACAATTTTTAAAATAGAAATAAATGATTTTCGAGTTTTGAACTACATTTTCTCGTGAACCGTATTTGCAAAGTTGTTCAATTTTCAACATGTTATAGAGGGCACTATTCTGAACATAGTTCAATCTTCATATCTCAAGTGGCAACCTGTGGTGAGCGTGGCAAATATGTTCAATAAAGCAACTGTGCTAAAATAATTGAGGAGATCAACAAGTGAAACCAAATTCGACCATTAACCGATTATAATAGTCAATAGGTGAACCAGGAAAGCAGTGAGTGAGAAATATTCGAAAACAAGGCGTATGTGCATATATATATATATATATATATATAACTTTCGATCCTATTTCGTATAAAATCTGGTCCATCTCACAACACATATGTTGCGTTTTCCCAATTTTATTTATACTTGGTAACTATACGGCACCTCCACCTATGTAACATATATGATGAAAATATTTGCAACACCAGTGTGTAGTAACTCATTGCCATTAGCTTCCTGGCACTACTTTCACGCGATAGGCCTATATTCATACTCAACCTTTTTAGTACAGTATTCCTATTTTCAAAAGTTTTCACTCGATAATATTTAAAATTTTCCGATTTTCCGAAAAGTATATATGATATCTTGAAATATTGTACATCACTATAAAGTCAAATATATAGTCAACGCATTTTAATAGTATCATGAGGTATACAACATGCAGTATCTGAACTCGAGCTGGCTCTTAATCTAGGCCAAAAGACCTTTTGGCTCGTGAAAAGAGGATATTCTCTTTTCTCTTCCGACCCCGCAAAGTCGTTCAAGGAAATTGGAAACGCGCCAGAGATGGCGTTACTTCTGTACGTTGGTTAGATGTTGCCATCCGACATTCAAACAACTTGGCTTAAATTTATGGGCAATGGGTCCAATAACTCTGGTGGGACCGGCAGGAAACGGGGGGCGGGGAGAGAGGCAAGACTCTGAGCACCTCTGTTTGCCCGTTGTATTACTCTATGTATCGCTATCATTCATTGGTACACAAAAGAGGTGCGGCAAGTGGTAATATTGGTTGCACTTTGAGTTGCAAGTATGGTGCATTGAATGACTCCATCCGTTAGCTGTTTTCGATTCTAGATTCTATCAATGATATACTTGAATTCATGAAAGAAGGAGGTTGTCTACCAAAATAACAAAAGTAAATATCATTATGTTTTTCACGTATAGCTGTGATATTTCCAAGTTGGAGGTTCACGATAAGGAACACGAGTGCGTTTTTCAGATACATTGAATCCTTGAAATAGGAGAACGTTCTAGTAATAACCGATGTATTTTTGATTAGTCTATTGATGGACAACGTTTTTTTGTAGATGAAAGTATACCTATAATATCTTTGGAATATGATGATTTTTAGGAAGAGCTTTGCGATAAATAACGCAGTTTCACCTTTAAAAACCTTGACATCCTCTAAGAAGCAGAATAGTATGTAATTATTGTTACCACCATTACTTATTTTGTGGACTAAAGATACTTCTTTCTTGGATAAAGTATATAATTAAAGTTAAATGGAAAAAGTTAGAGATAGTTAAAATACATAGTCAGGGAGAAGAAAATGATACAGGTTTAAGTGTCTTGGGAGGGACACGGGGTGTGGATCGCAATAATTGCTCGAAACATCACTCGATGTCTGTTTTTTGGGGTACTAATTATCATGAATGATATTTACCAACATCAGCCTTGTATTCGGGTCTCGAACACAAGCCCGACTTGACCTCTGTTTGTTTGCTAAACCATACCGTGACTAAATGAGTCAACCAAGCGAATTATTGACCCTATTTCAGTTGAATATAATTAATATAGCTACTGTTATAACAATATCCAGTAATTTCTGATGGTTTTGTTGATGCTATGAGCTGTTTAATTAAACGATGTTAAGTCTAATCTATTGATTACCGTACGTGTTATAATGGCTGTTGAAATGAATTGATATATTCATATTGATTTCATATTTTATAGCTGCATGTTTCCTTTCATGATTCACTGGGTTTCGAATATATATAATATATAATATATATATATATATATATATATATATATATATATATATATATATATATATATATTCATATAACTTATTGTTTCAATGCTGCTTAACGACCCCACCAAAAGCTGGGGTAATATCAAGGTACGAATGAGCGGGTAATAATATACCTATGATAGCTTAAACTGAAGGTGAAAGTGAGAGTTTATATCAACGTTAAGTGATGGTGATGGATGAACCGATGATAGGTGAAAGGTCTATATATATATATATAATATATATATATATATATTTATATATTTATATATATAATATATATATATATATATATATATATATATATATTATATATATATATATATATATATATATATATATATATATATATATATATATATATATATATATATATATAACAGATATCTCCAATATTATGATATGTACAGTAGAATCCGTGATAGCTTTTGGGTGCACGTTTTCTACGGATGTACGATGGTAATTTCATACCGGATATAATGGAATCGATTTGCATCACAATCGTTCTATATTAACGTTTGATGTTTCATGCTACGTAATGGCAATTTCAATTTGTATGTGGATCGCCGATGTGGCGTGCCTGTTGTGTTCTAACTTGTCGAATGGACAGAAAAAAGATAATTTCAGAAAATGGCTTGAAAAAACAAATTGTACTTGTTAGGTCGATGTAATCACAGAGTCGCGTTGGATGAACGTTGTAAAAGAATCTTTTCTATATATCTGTGTGGATGGTAAATGATTCAGTTGGTCCATTTAATCAAATTTTCACCTAGTTTCAAATGTGATTCAATTACTCTTCTGGATTATTGTTGGATCAATTGTTGGATTTTGGAATACTGTATCTATTTATATATATATATATATATATATATCTATATATATATATATATATATATAGAGAGAGAGATAATTCTTGGTAATTCAGGAATTGGACCAGGTTTTTGTGATGAAAAATATCTTCTATCTCCAACGCGTTTCGGCAGGATTATAGCTGTCGATATATTTATGTTCATATTGAATATATAATATCGAACCATATATATGGCCTATATATATATATATATATATATATATATATATATATATATATATATATATATATATATATATATATATATATATATATATATATATATATATATTTATTTATATATATATAACTTATAAGTTATATATCTATATTTATATATGGAGAAAGTGATATAAATGATTCCGACTTCTCTTTTCATATATGTTCAAGTAATCAGTATAGAAGCCGGTCCGTGGTATTACATTCAACATGGTTCCATAGTTTCAACAGCATATTCTAGTACTCCAGGAGTGAGTGTGCGATGATTGTGTTTTGCATCAGAGAACATGTGGCGCGCTCTTTGCTGGTTGGTAACCTTTGACTTATCTCAATCAAGTAATTGACGTTAACTTCATTCCTGTGTCTGGTCTCGTTTCAGAAGCTTTCCGGTACTCTCTTTTTCCTGTAATTAGTTGTTGAATACACACACACACACACGCATATATATATATATATATATATATATATATATATATATATATATATATAGGCCCATTTATATATATATATATATATATATATATATTTATATATATATATATTCGCCAATCAATAATTAGTTCTTTAGGATCAATTGAAGAGTCATGTTTGTACTCAGAATATCAATTTTACGTACAAACACGACTTCATAATCCACCATGATGAACTAATAATTGATCATAAAATTGGTTTCGGTTGCCTTCGGGAACATATACATATGTATATGTGTATATACATATATATATATATATATATATATATATATGTTGTAGCGTAGACTTTGAGGGGCGGAGGAAGATAATAATAAGTCACTTCTCGGTAATTTTCCCTTCCTTGAAATAACTGGTGGCTTTAAAAAAAGACCTGGGGTTCCGACGTTTCGGTTGAAAACGTTCAGCCATCTTCAGGAGTCGTTGTAGGTGTGGTTGCCGGCAATCGAGCTACCACACCACAACGACTTCAGCCGACTACAGCCGACTTTTCAGCCGAAACGTCGAAACCCCAGGCTCTTTTCAGAGTCACCAGTTGTTTCAAGGAAGGGCAAATTACCGAAAAGTGACTTATTATCATATATATCATATCATATCGTATGGAGCTTATTATCATATCATATATAAAATTGAGTCGCTGCTAGCACTACACTCATCCATTCATTCATATTGGGGATGGGGATAGTGGGGAATTGATGGGAGGAGCCACACATCTCAACTATTCCACTTCTGTATACAGTTGCTCAAGTAATGTTAGTTTGGGTCAGTTTATTTTTAGGACAGTTGGATTTTTGTTACAGTGGTTTTTTAATATAGTTGGTCGTTTTCTCAGGTCAGTTGCTCCTCAGCCCAGTTGATTCTTAGTACAGTTGACTAAACCCCATCGTTACACTCATTCATTTATTCATATTTCATAATAATTTCTCATATATAAATTATCTTCACTACTGGTGTATGATCTACCAATGGATTATCTCCACTGAAATGAACCAGCTATACATTGTCACGACTACGATAATCTCCGAATTGTCTCCCATATTCAAATCGAGTTTCCCGTCCTCACTTCACATGATGAATGTGGATAAATACGTAAGATCAATACGGTTTACTTAAGCCGACTGTAATCATCATTGAAATAGAATTACTAAGTAAGTGAGCCGTACTTCGGTTCACTCGGCTCGTTCGAAACCGCACGAATTAACTGACCATCTCAAGTGCTCTTCTCCACTTTCATCTCCTCACTTTACACCCTCCCCCTTCCCGCCCCCTCCCCCCCAGCCACCACCCTTCACTGGTGGATTTCTTATCTTGCATTGACCACACAACACATTAACATGCACCCCGCCTACCCTTCACCAACACTCGTCCGCCTACATAAAGTGTATGTGTGTGGTTTGCAGAAGGAATAATGGCCGTGCTATTTGGAGATTCAGGCGGACTCACAAATCTCACTGCGTATACTCTGTACAATATGCACGATTTTAGGTCTGTGTAGTTGAATTATTAATTGTATGCATAATCACAAATATGGATAAAGGAACTGATATGGGTTGGGATATGAGTCTCTAGTGAACTGGATTGTCGTTAGTGAGACCTTGGTTCGATTTCCGTTCTAGTCAAACCAAAGCCTTCTTTATTCAGATCATTCTTTGGGAAGGGACTGAAGGAACTGTTTAATCTAATGAAAGAGGCTGTGGATCAATCGAACATTCAATTTTTGGGGTTTTCTCACTCATTAATAGTCTATAGAGTCGTTTTAGCGGAATATAAGATTGATTGGTTGGTTCATTGTTTATTTCTTCACAGTTTGCAGTACAGTATGAAGTCATTAATTGCCATAGATCAATACCAATACAAAATACTTATAGAGCAGTTGCGAATTACCATTTGGAAACGAAGAGGTAATTTCTTATATCGAGAACTAAATTTAAAGTAGGCACAGATGAAAGTGATGAAAATAGCAATGTTTATTGATAGCCTACTTGTTTTCCTAGCGATACCACAACATTAGATTTGGAGGTACGATAAAAAGTATAAGAGATGAATAATGTTTAAAAACATGAATATATCTTAGTGGTACTCGAACCCACACCCGATTTGAATTCGGTTCATAACCTAATACCGTTGATAACTGATCTAGAAAGGGGGCGTAAAATTCTGATCATAAGAGAAAATCAGATGAAAAAATCTACCATTAACGAATTCGAAAAAATCAGACAGAGGAGGAGCAGAAGGAAGATGACTTGGGTCTGAAAAACCCAAGTTGACACGTTTTTGCCCTAGTTTATATGCAGTTATCTAATTTTTGAAAAGTATTTGAAACGCATTTGATTGCACTTGTACCTCAACAATGAAATCAAATTTGGTGAAATAATTTGTAATACACTCTTATCCATGAGGAATAACGATTGTCTATCAAGAAAACAAACACAATAGGTGTATAGAAGTTCAGGATATTGAGATATTTAAGGACGAGCATTACGATAAGAGAAGCAACTGCATCTTTCAAAAACATCAATGCTTGAAATAGCATGAAGATCAATTACCATAGCTTTTCCAAACAAATAATCCAAGATGGTAGACGACTTTCTCCATATCGATACAGGTATAGTAACATATAGATTGTTTCGTTCTGATGTTACAGATATAGCTAGACATTTCCTCAAGTATGACCAACCTAAAAAACAAAAAAAACAATGAGCTTCAGCTATACGTTATAAAACAATGTGTATACGTTGCAAAAAAACACGTATTTTCTGTTCCTGTGTAATACTCGAGTGAACGTGTGAGCGTTGGGTGGGGGTGGGGGGAGGGGGTGGGGGGGAGGGGGTGAAATTGGCGCGCCAACTGCCGTGAAATGAGGCTCCGTTACGCGCGTCACGACGCCCTCAATTGGCCACGTGTTTGTTAAAGGACGCCATTGTTTGCTCCAAAGCTGCGACCTGCATTCGTAATTTCAGACATACCCTAGCTGCTTATATGGGCCTATATAAACCTTATAACAGAGACAGGTTTTTCGTTCAAACAGCGGCGATATTGGAGAAAACATTATCACTAAGAAGTGAGATTCATAGATATTTCGATTTTTGGATGGGACTTGGAAACACAATGGTGAATGTACATTATCGCAATACTAATATTGGGTTTGTTCGGATCTGTCACTGAAATGGTTTGCAAGATAAATAGATTAATTATGAACTAAGGTAATTTATAGTTATGAAATAGTTCTGAAAGTTGAGTAATTTTAATTATCCACGGAAAAAAAATCGAAGTTGATTAAGTATAAGTGAAACTTACTCATCCTAAGGAGAAATGTAACGAGATATTTTGCAATAGAAGAAGTGTTTCGTGAAATAATTACGTTCGGATGAGAATGATTAATTACCACTTCATATAGTTTCACATCCGAATTATTTCCGAAATGTGTATTTATTATGAATTAAGAGTCCATTAGAGTTGATTTAGGAGAATAACAGATTTGTGGTGATAACTTCTGAACGGTAAGAGACATCGAGATTCTAATAATAAGGAAGTACAGATATTTTCAATACCAGGAAGATGGTGTGAGTTAAATGTGATTTCATTAAGAGAGAAACTATAATAATAATACATTTTATTCTTGAACAAATCAAGTTACATACAAGTACAATACATTTCTTTGAATGTATCATTATTTGCTTTACTACTTGTTCAATATACTGTTATCACTAATCTACCACTAATTTGTGAATGGTGGTACTGCCACACTCAAGCTTTTAATATTATTTACAAGTTATATTGTAAAATATGTCATTTGTGTACCGATTTTCTCGAAAGAGGGTTAAAGGAATAAACACTACTACTACTACTATTAAGAGATTCAATATAGCCCTAACTTATAAGTATAATAATAATAGTGATCAAAATACGAAGAAATTATAATTTCTAATTATAATTCCTATAATAATATAATTCAACTAACTCCATCTATTATATAGACCTACAACTATTATCCATATCACTAATTATATCTCATAATTGCTATGCAAAATTAATGCAGCAAGGTTAAGCTTAACCGCACCGTTTCAAACCCATTATTGTATAGCAATGGAATTCAGATAACAATTATCTTTGATTTATCATTCCTACCTTCTATATTATACGGAGGGCCAATTGCATAATTACCGCAAATCACATCAAAATTCACACACAAAAAATTGCATACAATAACCCTGCTGAGTATTAACCATTGTGGTAATGGCCGTATAGTTTGTGGGATGAAATTACTACGGGTAGAATCGTTATGGGGACGATAACTGGTGAGCATGGATTGTGCAATAATGGTGGTGATACTGCCAGTATATGCTATCATTAACTAATTAATGTCTAATTTGTTAGAAAAAATCGTAATCAGGGATAATCCTATATATTACTTGAGGTATATGGAATTGTTTAATGTTGTCATTATGGTGAAAGAGTATAGCACGTTATTGATTCATTAAATTCCTGAACAGTGTCAAAATTGGGACTGATTTTTATTTAATTATGGTTTGAAATCGCTTTCGCGATATTCTTATTTACTGCTAATTAACTACTTTAAGATACGAAAATATGATTTGAAACCAGGGATGATAACAAGTTAATTCGCTGATTAATGCACAATTAGTTTAGTATCAGTTTGTACAACAGGCTCTCATCCCTAATAAGTAATAACAATGCCCGTTTGAAGTTACTTACTTCATGAAATTAGTTACATACTTCACGAAATTATAGAAGGCCAGAATGCCCATGTTCTCGATGTAAATACACAGCAGAAGCCTCCCTCGGTAGCTTAGTCAGTTGAGGCACCGCTTCATAAACTGAAGTCATCCTTGGGTCTGGGTTCGAGTCCCGCATAAGGCATGGGTTTTTGTGAATGTTCTTTCACTCATCATCACTTCATAATTTCATTATCATCCGCTCATTCGTACCTCCGTCCCCGTATAACCTAGCTGTTGGTGGGGTCGTTAAGCTAATAATAATATAAATAATTGAAGAATGCGTGGGGGTCGATTTGGCGGAATATCAGTTTTTTGGATAACTTTCGAACGGTACAGAGGGAACACAGATATTTCTCATACCTACCAGTTGGTGTACGTAATAAACAGGGCTAAGATGTTCATGCACTAGAAAAATCACACAATCAAATCTATTCAAAAAAAAAACACTATCGTAGAGATGGAATCCAAGATCAAAGAACGATTGAAATTATCCATAGATGAATCAGTGAGGTATTCAATTAATAGATTCAGAATCAAATTGTGTGCATATTTCATATAAAATCTCGCTCGCCTTACAACGCGTATGCTGCATGTTCCTAAAGTCCATGTCAAAGAGAGACGAGTCTGACGTCAGAGCTTTTTCCCCCTCTACTGACTTTGTTTGAGTGAGAGGTCCGAGGCTCTCGAAGGGATGGTAGCTAATAGAATGTATTACCTGTATATCACCCCAACGAAGTCAGTAGTGGGGGTAACATAGCAGGAAAAAAGCTCCAGCCGCCCCGGTTGCCAATTTGATACCACTCACGGCTGTGTAAAAACTTTTCCGAAGAAAATTGCAAATTTGCCTTCATTTTCAAGAATTGTTTTACGGAGAACCAGACATCGGATCGAGCTAAAATCAACATTTTTGGCAACAGATATTATGTACCTTCATTTTGATACCGCACACGGCTTCGGCAAAAGAGTTTGACTTTTTTTCAAATGTTGGTTTTTTCCCCGTACTAGTACCCGTCCAACAAAAAAAAATTGACAATCTTCGATCGGCTATTGCTGGAGAACCCACGATGCGATCGGGCTGATTGTATGATTTTCGGAAAGCTAGCGATCACGTGATCATTTTGATGCTACTCACGTTTTTTTTAAAAAAAATCCGAAGAAAATCATAAATTTTCTGAGAGGGTATTCAAGAATTTATTTACGGAGAACCAGACATTGGATCGAGACGAAATGAGAATTTTCCGCAATCTGATGAATGTACCTTCATGTCAATACCTTACACGACCCCGTGGAAAATTTTCCAGGAAAAATCGCACATTTTCCGACACCCCTCAGCACGGGGGGGGTGTTCGCGAATTTTTTTCTGGAGAACCACACATTGGATCGGAACGAAATAAGAATTTTCAACAATCAAATGAATGTACCTTCATTTTGATACCACACACGGCTCTGTGAACACTTTTCCAAAGAAAATCGTAAGTTTTCCCACCCCCGATCTGCAGGGGGTTGTTCAAAACATGTTTGCCGGCAAACCAAGCATCGGATCGGGACAAATTTAAAATTTTTCGCATTCAATTGAATGTACCTTCATGTTGATACCACACACGGCCCTGTGAAAACTTTTCCGGGGAAAATCGCAAATTTTCCGACACATCTCAGCACGGGGGGGTGTTCAAACATGTTTGCCGGCAAACCAAAAATCGGATTTGGCCAAACTTGGATTTTTTCGCATTCAATTGAATGTACCTACCTTTTGATACCACACACGGCCCTGTGAAAACTTATCCAAAGAAAATCGTAAGTTTTCCGACACCCCTATGCGCAAGGGGTTGTTCAAAACATGTTTACCGGCAAACCAAACATCGGATTTGGCCAAACTTAGAATTTTTCGCATTCAATTGAATGCACCTTCATTTTCATACCACACACGGCCCTCTGAAAGCTTTTCCAGGGAAAATCATAAATTTTCCGACACCCCTCAGCACGGGCGGGTGTTCAAAACCTGTTTGCCGGCAAACCAAACATCGGATTTAGCCAAACTTGGATTTTTTCGCATTCAATTGAATGTACCATAATTTTGATACCACACACGACCCTGTCAAAACTTTTCCAGGGAAAATCATAAATTTTCCGACAGCCGATCTGCAGTGGTTGGTTCAAAACATGTTTGCCGGAGAACCATACATCGGATCGGGCTGAAATTAGAACAGTACGTCATCAATTTCGATCATCTTAAATTTGATACCACTTACAGCTGTGTAAAAAATTTTCCAAAGAAAATTGCAAATTTACCTTCATTTTCAAGATTTTTTTTACGGAGAACCAGACATTGGATCGAGCTAAAATCAACATTGTTGGCAAAAAATATTACGTACCTTCATTTTGATACCGCACACGGCTTTGGCAAAAGAGTTTGACTTTTTTTCAAATTTTGTTTTTTTCCCCGTACTAGTACCCGTCCGACAAAAAAAATCGACAATCTTCGATCGGCGATTGCTCGAGAACCCACGATGCGATCGGGCTGATTGTACGATTTTCGGAAAGCTAGCGATCACGTGAGCATTTTGATACTACTCGCGTTTTTAAAAAAAACTGAAATCACCGTTGGGCGTGAGTTCGAGTCCCGCATAAGGCATGGGTTTTTGTAAACGTCCTTTCACCTATCATCACTTCATCATTTCATTAACACCCGCTCATTCGTACCCCCGTATAACCTAGCTGTTGGCGGGATCGTTAAGCAGCATTATTAAGAAAAAGAGCTCTGACGTCAGACTCATCTCTCCTTGACATGGACTTTAGCATAATAATAAATTGTGAGATAGGATCATCGCAGAGAGTATTACTACATATCCTAAGCTTTTTTTCTGAGATAGAGACTTCAGTTGAATGTCGTAGGACGCTAGCGGAAATTGAGCATCCAAAACTGTCACCCGCCAGCCGGCAGCTAAGTCCGTTGACAAGAACATGGCTACAGTGTGATACATAATGAAAAAGAAATCTCAGAAGTATAAAATATTTATATTTGGATTTGAACAACAATATTGCAATAGACCCTTTTTGAAATAAAAGAGCCATCTAACGGCAATGTTTGAACTAAAGCGGGATGTTGGTACGTGCGGTTGAAAGTCCTATGCTGCCAATGTTATTTAGCACGAATTATTTATTTTATTGTGTGTCACCGTGAACGGATTTACTTATAATGTGACACCATTGCTATGTCGACTACATTCTAAGAGATGTACACACTATCAGCGTGAGTAAAATGAGAGATAATGTGAGTTATATATCTCGGTGTTTTGCCTTTAACCCTGTGGATAATCAGACCGACTTTTTCAACAGTACTAAAACACCCAGAATGCAACATAAACTCATTCGCATCTAGAAGGCCGTAAGCGCATGCGCATTGAATTTCGAAGAAAGTCTATTGTATGAGATGGTTTCAGACGACATGGCAGTTTCACAAACTGTTTTTTTTGTCAGCACTGCACAGGTCACATGCACGTTGTGACTGATAAACGGGAAATTTATTGTGGTAATGCATGCAAACTCATAAAATTCGTAACGGCTTCAACTGAGACCAATTTTATAGATAAATCAAGAATATTTTGAATACTCTAACTCTGATCAAAGAAGTGAGAAGAAATATCTCGTCCAAAAAATTTGAATTTGCACACTTGTTAAATTTAAATATACACTTATCACATGCGAAAAAATGAAACGTCATCACACATCATTGTGGATATGTATATTAATATATATATATATATGAGTACATGGCTTTCTGTTGAAACCTACAGCACGTGGTGTTGATGTATACATATATACACAGAGTGAGAAAGAGAGAGACATAGAGAGAGAGAGAGAAAGAGAGAGAGAGAGAGAGAGAGAGAGAGAATACTCAGGAATAAAAATTGAATCACTGTATTTTCCAGTGTAATATGTATTCTGATGATCAACAGGTGTAATCAATTGCAGGTAGCAACTCACTGCTATCGTCAAATATATGAGACGATAGCAGTGAGTTCCTCGTCTTAATTATGTGACCTGGGCATATGTGACTTTACTTATCATAACTTCGTCACTTCATTACTACCCGCTTACTAGTACCGTTATATAACCTGAACGTTGATGGTGTCGTTAAATCAATGTGTGATTTTTTCTTTCAATTTGAAAGTTGTTCATTAAAAAATTATTATTGACTGTATGTAATGGTCAATTCAAGGATGTGCAAATTAAGTTATTGTTATAAGATTTCAAGTTCGGGGATAGATATATAGGCTTATCAATCGATTACAAATTTGAGCGAATTGATTAAACTTTATGGTTTGTATTTATTTTTCAAATCATTATTTCTCATCATTTTTTTATCATTCACATTCCTTTCCGATATCAAGTTTAGAGCTAGATAATATCAATCGATTACCAATTTCAGCCATTTGATTGAACTTTAAAGTTTGTATTTATGTTCCGAATCATTTTTTTTCATCATTTTCTATTATTCACATAGCTAGATATATGAATCGATTCAGAGTTTGTATCCATTTCATTTCAGTTGATGAACAAAGTTCATTTTATCATTTTCACTGATGAGAATAAAAAAATAGTTATGTAGATACTTTCGCCCTCATTTTCATGCGCATTAAAAACAAGTACGTAAGCACCATTCTCGTTCGAGCAGACTATACACAAATTTCAGTTACACGGCAGTATACATCATAAGTTTTGTGGTATCAAAAGTTTTGAATAAAAATCCTCTTATATCAGCATTTTCTTCACTAACCTTTTGATAAAACCTGTAGTGCTAGATGGTTCTTAAAAAATAAACTGCTTTTCTGATTAAAAAATAAAAAGTTTGTTCCTACAAGCCCCCATTCTCCCGCGGTAACAGCTCCAACCCCCACCCCCTCTAACTTTCCACTTCTATACCTAAGTTACTGAAAGACTTGCTGTAACACTCCAAGTTTCACTTAAGATAGAACGAGAGAGGTATACACACACACACAATTTCATCCTTTTAATTTCACGGAAAGTTCTCATTAATTTTCAACACATCCGCAGACTCTTGAAAACACACGGCTAGTTGTTGAACCCAGCCAGGCCAGAGCAATCCTTGCGAATAATTAATATCTTAGATAAAAAAAGTTTTTAAAATAAACTGTGTTTTTTTTTAATAAATTATACTTGGATAAATGTATGAATGGAAGAACTGTAATTGGATGAGCGATATTGAAGATTTTCATCCCACTCTTATGGAGTTTTTTCTGTTTGTGTTTTGGTTGTTTGTTTGTTTGTATCCACTGTACAGGTCGCAGGGTTTGACGGATTGAAATGAAACTTTTCTGTAGACTCATACTTTTTCAACTTAGAACTGAGTAGTTTTTAGGTTAAATCGGTTCGACCGATTTTGAGAGAAATCATCTCAAAGTTTCTGAAAACCCCATCAGATATCCCCATAAGAGCAAGAAAATTTGAAAAATAAAATCTTTCCAAAAATATTTATATTTTTCCTGATGTGAACTCAAGAATGATACAAACTATCACAAATTTGTATGCAATTTGGACCAGCTGTTTCGAAGAAACTTTAAAAATTATGAAAATAATATGATAAATATTTCCCATTCATTAGATAGAAAGAAATAATAGCATAAAGATGTTGCAGGGATAGATTCACGGCTCCTTGGATTCGATAGTAACCGAGTGTAGTATATTTTATATGAGTCAAGGTGTGTAGGGTTCTCGATTATACTTTATATAGATATCCTGCTCATCCTACAACGTATATTCTGCGTTTGCCTAGTTTCAAAGAATGTGCGTCGATAGAAGAGCAATAATTGGTTGAGATTAGGTGATGACTCCTTGTGACTCTCATGTAATTTGTCTCCGCGTGTTTTTAGTTTTTGTGCTCGCTTGTTTATTGGCTAATATTCATTATGAGCACTCCAAAAGTCGGATTGGTTGATCATTCGTTTATATTCATCTACACTCTCCGTACAACCAGAATTGAATAAAACATTTATCAGATAATTGCAAGTGAATTAATTTTGAAAAAATGTATTATGAAATAAAGACGAATTGCATCAGAAACACGCTCTCAAACTTACTCGGGAAAGAAAGATTTCCACACTATGAAGGAATAAAAGTTGTGATCCCCATATAATTGACCAAATGTGAAAATAGCAGTGATAATGACACATATTAGAAAACACGGCACCACCACCGATAACACTTATATGATATTCCAGTAGATGTAGGTTAGAAAAAACGGCACCACCACCGATAACACCTATACGATATTTCAGTAGATGGAGGTTCAAGGGGGTTCGTGCATGGTGTTCATAAAAATAGAGAAATTCAACTTCACAATTTTTTCCATGTTCAAGAACCAGTGAAATTGAATGAAGAGTATTTCAATCCCAAGATAACTGTTGGTCTCAATTAATATGACATTCTATTTTCGAGAATTCAATCAGTTTCAAGATGAAACGTCAATGAATACCAAGAATATGATGACATTAATCAAGTATCATCCTGGAACTGAGTGAATTCACAAAGAATTATAGTAATATCAGGTAAAGAGCATACATAAGTTCGAGTCCCACTTAAAGTCTGGGCTTTTGTGAACGTCCTTCCACTTATCATCGTTTCACAGTTTCATTTATCACCTACTCATTCGTACCCCCGAATAGCCTAGCTGTTGGTGGGGTCGTCGAGCAAACAATAATAAGAAATTATCAAATTTTGGGATTGATTAATATTAACTGATGAACAAATTCATCCGTATCTTCTCAACAATGAGTAACACCATTTGACATTCTGTTCTCATGATAATTCATATCCATGTCATTTTCCGTTCATTTATCACAGCGTTTAAACTTAATCTAAATTATCTAGCATAAAGAACCTTATGATGGTTTATATGTGACTGAGATTAAAACTATATAAAAAGCAATGTGCTCGAATTGATTATAACAATCACAAATTAATTAAAACTACCGTTTCATCACATGAATCTCTATAAGTTAGCACAAAGTGTGAATGTGCATTGCCGAGTTTATGAGATCGTATTCGCCTGCGTTTAAGAAGGCGCTAGCTCGCTGTTTAAGACGTCTTTAAAACAAGTGACTTCTAATATTAATTGTTCTAATGAGTTTCAAAGTTGTCATGATAATTGTCATTAGCTACCATCTTTTATCGTATTCTCCCTCCCTTTGCTATCTCGTTCTCTGTCTCTCTTGCTCTCTCACTCGCTTCTTCTATCTTTCTCTCCCTATCTCTCTTTCTCTGTCTCTCACTCTCTTTCTCTCTCTCTCTCTCTCTCTTTCTCTCTCTCTCATTCTCTCTCTCTCTTTCTTTCTCTCTCTCTCTCTCTCTCTCTCTCTCTCTCTATCTCTCTCTCTCTCTCTCTCTCTCTATATATATATATATATATATATATATATATATATATATATATATACTTCTGTGGAAGTCTCGCCCCATCGCGTCATCCATCGCCTTTTCTTTCCATTTCTTTATCGTGTGTTCTCTCTCAAACTCATATTGTGAACCTACATAATAACATTCATATAATATTTGAATAATATGGAATGCATTTGATGTAGATAATTTCAAAAATAATTGATGAAAATAATGAATGAATTCAATGCATCCATTAAAATCAAATCACAATAATTTGCATATTCCCATACAACGAATATAATTATATACATGATAAATGCAATCATAAAAAAAAATCGTAATACTCGTCGAAAACAAAGCGATCAAAAACAATTGAATCAAATCATCGCTCGTCATTATCAGAACGTCTGAATCAGGAAGATTAATTAAGCGACTCGATCACTGGATTCATCTTATCGTGTACATTTAGACGAGCTGGAAAATTTGATTGCATGGAAAATAGTACTCTGTCTGGTCGGAGATTAAAGAAGGAAATGAAGGAGACAAGATCTTTTTATTTTACGCACAGCAAGCAACGAATCTGCAGAGCTGCTGGAAAATTGGCTGATTTGCAGATGCATTGATGCGTATAACTACTCGAGTTGGGAGTTTAGGACGGGAAAGATTGGTATGCCCCATGTTGGTTTAAATCGGGATCATTCGAATTGGATGAAGGAATGAGGGAAGAAGGTTTTAGGGATGGAGCATAATAAAACTAATCGAGAATAAGACGGGGAAAACTATTCGATTAAAAGTTTGCGTTACATATAATATAGGGTGTTACGGAATTATTACGTTGAAGAAATCGGTCAGAATACTAACCTGTGGTTATTTTTGGCTGATTTTCCCAACAATATATTTTTTTTATCCCGGATGATAATTGATATATTAATAGTAGCTGAAATATAATGTTACTCGTTGATATGAATTTCTATCAACTGCAATTAAAGTACTGCCGATAAATGGCAGTAGTGGCACTTTTTTCTAATAATGATTCTAACTAAATTAAATATTTTCCCAACTTTATCTCACAATAGAACCGCCACCATTACCCCTGGAGAGCCCATCTATACATCCCTAACAAAAATAAAAACTTCCAGTATACATGTTCACCATGCACTCGTGAAATTATTTTCAATTTGTAAACTAATCATAAAATGCATGGTAATGTTCAGGGTTGATTCGTCAGAATACTAATTCTATTTTTTATTCCAGTGCAGTATATTATTTTCCATTTGATCTCTAGGAATAATGATGAATTATCATTATTGAAATCAATTATTGAATCAACTATTGTTCTATATGATATCAACTACTGGAGAGGTCAATCCTCTAGTTGAATGAGCGATAGCGAAGACATCCATCCCACTCTAATGAACCTGTGAAATCTGAATGTAAAGTATTTTTTTTATGTTCGTTTGTACCCACTGCACAGGTCGCAGAGTTTGACTGATAGATATGAAACTTTCCATAAACATGCAAACTTATCCAGCTCAGAAGTGTTTAGTTTCTGGGTTGAATCGGTTGTACCAATATTGAGAAACATCATCTCAGTATTTCTAAAAACCTCATAAGATTAGGCTGGGCAAGAAAATTTGAAGGCTAAAATCTCTCCACATTTCCACTGAATGTGAACATATGAATGGCACACATTATTACACATTTGAATGCAATGCAGACCAGCCGTTGTGGAGAAAATATGTTATAAAGTTTTTAATTCATTAAATTAGATACAAATATTGACAGAAAAATGTTGGAGGGATGGATTCACAGCACAGGTGACTGAGCCACCAGGGTGGTTTGAATCGAATCAATTATGAATTGAGTATACTCTGTTGGTATATTCATCATTTACAAAGCGACTGCTTATATTTATATGAGAAGTACATATTTATTCTATTCATTTATTCATTATGTACACTCTGCAGTTACTACAGAAGTGCGGTGGCAAGGCCTCAAAATGAATAGCGAAACTGTAAAACAGTAAACAAATACTAATTACTGTAAACACAATTCACATAAACTCTCAAATATCCTCTTCCAACACTTCCCTCTGAATCCACATCTTTAAATTCTGTCAATTTGAACAATATTTAAAAGCCATACTCTTCATCCACCAGAGGTCCACATTGATAATGTATTAAATAATCACAAATAATATAATTTTCTCAATTTTCTCCAAAGTTGAAAAATCAATTTTAATTCCAATTCTGATTCAATGTCAGGTCCTTTTCCACAATCCTTCCCAAACCATTTCAAGCCTCACCGGTTCGAGGTAAGCAATAGTACTTCCGTACATCTTTCCTACACCCCGCACTGTCACGTTTTAACTATATACTTATCATAAGGACATTCTCATAGTCATATTATTAGACTAGCTTTAGCGAGGATTCAATTTGACATACTGAAAAAAATTGGTGTTCGTTTTTATGTTTTTTTGTCGGTTCTCCACAGGTCAAACGACTACAGCTATCAATTTCAAACATTTTTTGAATATGGTTCCTCATCCAACTTAGATCCGCATAGTTTTGTGGCATTAACGGGCGGTAACTTGTTTTTTTTATGAATTTTAAAAATTTCAAAAATACCCATTAGAATGACATGGCGGAGAAAAAAGGAGAATATTTTTATTTTCTAAAAAAATGAAATTTCGCGTGAAGTTGAATTACAATTTGATACACATTTCTGAAATCGGGTCAGCCATTCTGAAAAAAACACTCAAAATGTGCTAAATTGGTACCACTCGAAGCAGTTTTTACCCATTTTTACTCATACTATTACTATTCGCTCGTCTAACAACGCAGCTATGGCGTTTTCCTAATTATATATAATTTTCTTCCAAATCCATCTTCATCATCATCATCATTAAAAAGCTCTCATGTATCTAATCATCACTATACGTAAACCTCATTCATCCATTCTGTCTTGCATGCAATTAAAACAATATTATAATATTGGTAACTAAAATTGCTTTCCATCAACCACATATCGAGTGTAGTGAAGAGGACTTTGTCGAAACTTGCGTTACATTTCTCCTTTGCAGTTTACACATTCAAGTCAGATATATACGAACACCCTCAAGAGTTAACTAATAATGATGTTTCTTTAGGTGCTTCATTTCGTATGAAGATTTAATTAAATGCTTCATTGAAGCTGCTCCACAGAGTTGTAATAGTGAAGTTATTATTATATGTTTAGAAAAGGATAATGGAATAATTATAATGTAGCGTCCTTGGAATAATATGAGAATAGGAAACAAGAAGGGCGTTCTCATCGAACAAATATGTCGATACAAATTGTGTCAGTTAAATGATACCACGCCTTATGAATAATCGTGTTGATCGGGCTGATTATAAATACTGGAACTGAGTTCATTCATTATTATTTATTTATTAACGTTTTTATACAGTGGCAATTCCTTATCTGAGTTTCTTAAGTTTAAAGTATCTAATTACTTTTCAGTGATTTGCCCTTGCTCAAAACAACTGGAGGCTCAAAAAAAACCTGCAGGGGTTTCGACGTTTCGGCTGAAAACGTCATCTTATCCTCCGGCCCTCAAAGTCTATATAGATATATAATTTAGGATTGAGTAACTTATATTGAATGAGCGTTCATATTATATTCGTCCAAAAGTCATAGTCTCTTCCGACTAAATTATGAATACCATTATAGTTGTAAATTATCTGTTCAGTATACTGCTCATTGGTTGGAGATAATTTCAATACAAATCCACGTATGAACTTGGTCCGTAATATTAATAGTTCAATAAATTATTGCTATATATAACATTTTACGGATCATTAATCGAATTAATGTATCGAAAATTAACGAACGTGAAATTCGATTCAACATTAAACTCGAACAATTCTATAGATTGTGTCATTGTTTAACTTCATTCCAAGTTCTTCGTTCTACGTTTCTGAAAATCCACTGTCAACCAAACGAGTATGTCTTATTGACCTCCTCGTTCGACAGAAAAAGTAAAGTGGCATAGATTGAATCTCGACCTTATCTTTTCACTTCCGTTAGCTGTCTCTTCCTGTCAATAAACCATGCATCGACAGTTGGTGACAGGAATCGTGAACGAATTCCAGAGGAAAGAAAAAACACTCTCAAGACCATTTGCATTAAACATGAGATCTTCGTTTGAAAACTTCAGAAATTGACCAAGAGTTGGTGTCAAGACGCGTTTTTATTTGGAATGTTAATTTCGATCTATTGAATGAATATTATTCTATAGAAAATCTTTGATTGATTGATTATTGTTTGATTAATGACACTACCAACAATTTAGTTATTTGGGGGTATTTTCAATTATCTTCTTCTGTCTACTCGTTTTTAGTTTCAGTTTTCAGTTTTCATTCAACCTATATTTATATCATGTGCGAATCTGTGGAATAATTGAAAGATTGATGAATAGATAAATTGATTAAATTCTCATATTCTGTCAACATTTTATTGAAATTTGATGAAACACAAAAATTGAACATTTTGCCCAATGCTATAATTGTGGGGATTAGGGGATTCTCAATGGTTTCCGAATTATTCCTGAAGAAACTCAAATCCCAACTCAATCTGGTGTGACGTTATTGCCAAGAGAAAGTTCCAGGTGGATTGACAACCTCTTCTGACCAGTATACCATGTCCAAGTATTCGCTACGCTCATCTCATAAGAAACGAATACCCTGAAGTTGCAGCAATAATATGTGAATTGTGAAGCTTTAACACTTATTTTCTTGGTAAACGCTTCTATTTTTTCGAGATTACAAGTATAAGGATGGATGATAATCGGTGGTTCAATACAACAGCAGAGGAAGTGTAATAGTGTATGCGAATAATTTTCATCATGGAATGAGTAAAAATCGAAAATTTAAGCATTTTCAATTTTTCACTTACCTGCTGAGGTAGGAATGAGCTTCATTTCGGAAAAATATAAAATGTTCATTCCTATTTTTTCACCACGTTTTTTCATAAGATACATACAGATGGAAAAATATCTGTTGAAAATATTCATATTTATTTTACATTTCATTCATATTTTTTCACCACTTTGTTTATAAGATACATACAGAAGAAAAAAATCCCCATCACAGCCTACAAGTTGAATGCAAGCGGAACAGTTGAGCGTATTTGAAGCAAACCATAAAATAGCGTTTGAAACCAAGTGAAGAAAACCGCAATCAGGGTGAGCATTCAGGCGTTAGCTGGATGGAAGACATACACACCTTGGCGCCATGCTACCCCAACTTACTTATTACTTTAAGCAAACACGACGGGGACTCTCGGGGCTCGAACATGGTCCTTGAACATACAAAGGGGAAGTTTCGTCACATGGAAACTTTGACGAAAAGTTAAAGTTTAAATCTTTACCAGAGATTAAAGATTAAATAGAGGGATTTGCCTTACATTTCTGTTTTATGTGTACTAGTGATATTTGTATGTAATAACGTAACTGTCTCCGCTTTGTCTATTGCCTGAAACTTATAGTTATGTGTATTTGTGTTGAAAATAGTAGCAAATATATTTCTTTGAACTTTATTTTTAAAAAATCAGTTCAAAAATCAATACACTGGTCCTGTTCTAGTGCATTTGTAGGTCAAATCAAGTCATGACATGGACCCATATATTTCATCCAATCACTCAAAAAACAGATTTATACTGAGTAATTTTGATTATTGCTTTGAATAAAAATATAACACGTTTTATGATGGAAAAAAATATATACAGTAAAAAAGAAGTGAATAATGATGAAAAAATTGAATGTTCGATTTTCAATCTTCGTGGGTTGAAGGCAGATTAAGGCCCGCTAGAGAGAGAAAGAGAGACAGAGAGAGAGACAGAGAGAGAGAGAGAAAGAGAGAGATAGATATAGATGATAAGGAGAGAGAAATTTTATACTCGAACAATGTAGACATTTTCAATTACAGAACGATTACCAATGATAGAAAAAGAATCGTGCTCATGTACCACGTATGAAAACAAGTCATATATTTTATAGATCATTATTTCAAATTTATCGTTTTTTTTTCAATTATCATATATTAACGATATTTTAATGAGTTTCTCCATTGAGCTTGAATATCATCACATTGATAGTTTTTGGAATAACTGAACTTGTTGACAATCTTTGAATAATAGAGTTCCTTTCAGATTTGTTCAAAAACAAAGTAGAGACTAATTAGTGCATCTCTCTCTCTCTAAAGAAAATAATCTTTGAGATTAGAAAGCATAGAGATGAACAATTCTATCGTATTATTTACAATTCGTTAAACTAAATACAACAAGTGGACGTGAATCGCAATTCGTTTCACGATAATTAATCTTCACGCTTAGCTAATCTAGAATTTCAAAAACGAAAATAAAAAAGCATCAATTTCAAAGCATTTCTACAACAACTTTTCTAACATATTTCAACATAGAAAACAATAAAAATCGTGGCTAGTAGCCAAGATTTCCTAAAATTCGACAAGTAAAGAAAATATTCAAATTCCCTTAGATCTCATACACACAGATACACAAATAACATGAGAATATGAGCCAAATATCCATCTCTTATAATAAACCTTGGGACGTTATCAGTAAATACAGACTAAGCTCTTGAACTAATGCAATGACGATAGTAACATCGCACTAGATTTTAATACCAGCGGTTTTGGTCCACAGATTTCGACCATTGTTTCAAGAGCTCTAGCTCGACCACAAATTGAAGTCTACACTCAAGTTAAATATGTTCGGTCTATGTCTACTTTACCATAGACAATTTGAACATTTCATTCTCTTCCATCAGAGGATTTACTCTATCCTCATGCTTACTATTCAACAGACTTATCTTTGCGAAATTAACCTCACAAGCGCACTTCCCAGAGCAAATGAATTAATTCGCTACATTGTTACCATTGAACACACGCACACGCACACGCACACGCACACACAACTGTTTCCTCAACGCTTATTAACTGTACTGCAAATGCGTGTAAGTTGGTGAGTCGGCACGACCGTTCGTAAGCGTGGTTGTGAATAGGAAATATGATCGTTTTAAGAAAAGGGGATCTGATGGAGAATTTCAGACAAGTTCTATTCATACTGAATCTAACAGGTTAAGATAGTAATTATATGTATATATATATATATATATATATATATATATATATATATATATATATATATATATACACATATATACACACACATATATATATATATATATATATATATATATATATATATATATATATATATATATATGTTGTAGCGTAGACTTTGAGGGCCAGAGTAAGATGATAATAAGTCACTTTTCGGTGATTTGCCCATCCTTGAAACAACTGGTGGCTCTAAAAAGAGCCTTGGGTTTCGGCGTTTCGGCTGAAAACGTTCAGCCATCTTCAGGAGTCGTTGTGGTATGGTGGCCGGCAATCGAATATATATATTGTCTCATCAATCATTTGGCAGTGTTATTGATGTGTTTATGTCTATGTATTTTTGGTATTCTCTTGGATTTTTTATTATTATTTTTCTGAAGAAGGGAGCAACAATACTTCAGAAACGTCAAGCTCATCATTATATTGAATCAATTTTATATTTCGATCTGTCTCTGTGTTTTGATCATACGCGTTGAATCTCCCGAAATGTTCAGATATATATATATATATATATATATATATATATTTATATATATATATATATATATATATATATATGTATATATATATATATATATATATATATATATATATATATGAATTTATATATTGCCTGATATTTTCATCTCACCCTCAGATTGAATTTGAATATATGAATAAGGAAAGACTGAAAATAAAAGCATCCCGTCTACAGTTTGTTGTTACGCGATCGACGATCTGACTAATTCAACTAATTGGTTTGGTTATCCTCAGACTTAACGTGCTTGAATTGTATATGAATTATGCAGTTCAATAAGCTGAGAAACAATTCAATTCATACTCTAAATATCAATTATAACGTATCTTATCGCTTCAATTAATTGTTATTTCCATAGGCAATACGTTTAGAGTGAAATTTAAATTTTAAAAATCTTCTCCGACTTCCATACAGATAATACGAGAAACGGATTGATTACCTATTCAAATTTCTGAATTTATTCGATTTATCGAATGAATTATGATTTGATTCTTCCTATAACGATAATGAGGCTATGAAGTGATGATAGGTGAAAGGACGTTTACAAAAACCCTTGCCTTATGCGGGACTCGAACCCACGCCCAACGGTGTCTTCAGTTACTCCCGCTAGCGATAACTAGCTTAGCCACCGGGGCGGATACGAATATCATCAAGATCAGACCGCGTTATGAGAATGATAAAAATGTGACAATTGAGGTATTTGACAATTGACAATTTGACAATTGACAATTTGACAATTGAGACAATTGAGACAATTGAGGTACTTTTCCGAAATCATTGGTAACCAAGCGTGATAACAAGTATATTTGACAATTATCACCCGATCAACGATATAATTGGATGAGGTTTGCGACAACTAAATTGGACAAATGAAATTTTTTATTTTTTTTGGTTTGTTCCACGTATCAAACGAAAGCACTCATAGATGTTCATTCTGGTGCTTCAATAGAAAAAATTGAAATATGTTGAGCAAATTTGTATAGAAACTATTACGAAATTTTGAAATTCCTCTCAAGAATAACCCGGAGGAAAAATTGGGAAGAATATTTGCATCGAATACATTTTTCATAAATTTTTCGTGAAAAGTTTTTGTGAATTTTTGTGTGCACACGAATGATGCACACTATCCAGAAGTTTCACATCAAATCGGAGCAGCAGTTTAGAAGAAAAAAAAATTTGTAATATTTTCTACGGTTTTGAAGTTTTGAGAACGATTCAAACGATTATAGATAAAAAGTAACAGAAATACTTAAAATCAATGTGTGTATTAATTCTTTTACCATGTTTCATACAAAAATATAATACTCATCCTACACCACTTTCGTTACATTTACCTAGTTATTAATGAAATCTGACCTCAATATATATTATTTTCGAACAATGATTTCCCACAAAATCTACATATCTTCTCTCAATCCTCAATATATGCACTCATTATAATCATAAAGTCAACGTATACTTTCATTACAACGTATAAACTTGCAACGTACTAGTCAAGCTACGGCTTATACTGTTTAGTCACCCCAAAATACCATGTCTTAATCTGGACCCGATTGCTCTTTGGCTTTTCAAGTAAAACACTTAAGGCGCAGAGTTCATGTTGGATTAGCTTAAAGCCAAACTATACACTCAAGAATAACGTTACCCAAACTCTTAAACGACAAACAAAGTGCACACAATAGGCGTAAAGCTGTGCTAGTTGCAAACTTTGCTGGATAATTAAAACATTGGGATATTTTAGAGGAGATTCATTTTGGGAACGATATTGTGTTTTGTAAAGTATGAGATATCTTACAAGGACGTTGCAAACTTGTGATATTATACTACATGTTTCAAAATAACGAATCCTAATTCGAATATATATATATATATATAATGGTGGTACAATTTTTGCGGTAATGCCACACTCTTCACCTTTTTCATGTCGACGTTTCGGTGGAATTTTCTCCGCCATCTTTAGTAAAGATCTAACAGGAAAGACCCAGTTGAATCTTTCCTGAAGATGGTGAAGCAAATTCCGCCGAAACGTCGACACGAAGAATGTGAACAGCGTGGCATTACTGCAAAAATTGTACTACCAATTACCATAGGCCACGAGAACCTACGTAAGCACATATATATATATATATATATATATATATATATATATATATATATATATATATATATATATATATATATATATATATATATATATATATATATATATATACACGGAGATTTTCGCGGCCAACTATTGATGGTAAATATATTCTCTCGGTAATTTTGCTACGATTGTAAAGCATTTAGGGTTCTAGCACGAACCTTTCATTGCGACGTTTTCGTCTGCTCACCACTGTTGCATGAAGATGCCGGGTGAAACTCCGGCGACACGTTGCAACGAAAGGTTCGTGTAAGAACCTCAAATCCTTCACAATCGTGGCAAAAGTACCGAGAGAATATTTTTACCGTACCAAACGTGACTTCAGTTCTTGCCGCAGTGAAAGATATTGGACTTGGCCACGGTGGCGGCTCACGAGGAAACGTCGATTGAAAATGTATCGAAGAAATAAAAGAATTGTTGAGGATTCTAAAACTTATACGTGAATTACAATCAATGAATACACTGTTTCTGGGCCACTCAAATTCAATGAAAATTAGATACACTAGATTGAAATGATATTTACTGTGCGTGTAAAAGGGGCAGGAAATTACGCCCTATCAGGCCCTAACTTACCAGAAATAATTTTATTCTGGCATTCCTTGTCTTTATCAAAAAAAGAAAATTTCCATATGATATAACCAAATCCAGTAGTATATGTATAGTGAGTGACTCACAAAGAAGTACACTCATTTTTCTCAGAATTCTCTTGTAATAAAATAAAATGTACCTATTCAAGAATAAAATTATGAAATTATGTCATTCTCCATCACCGCTTTCCATCACTCCAATATTTTCTTGGCCAATTCCACTAATGGCATCACTCTCCATCTTTTTCTAGATCATCATTCGGTTCTTGATGACTTAAATATCTTAATGGTCGGCAGTTAGGAAAGCCATTCAAAAGTTTGAGAGGTGCGAGGCGAGTACGCTGGCATAATATATATATATATATATATATATATATATATATATATAGATATATATATATATATATATAAGGTAGTCGTAAACTAGAATAAAAAAACGAGAAAAAATACGGGACTATTACGTAAGAAGCGCAACTTTTTAACGAGTGATGTCCGTAGGTATGGTATAATGTTTCCGTAAATGTCTAGGAAAAAAAGAGAAGATAAAGTTATGCCAATTTATATTCTAAATGGAGGAACCCGGATTAGCGGAAGAGTTTTATGTCACTGCTTGGATGTAATAAAATGGCTCAGCATGACTAATCGTTGGTTGTTGCGTTAATCCATTTCGGTCATAGTTAAGTAAAAACTTTTAGTCGTAGATTAACTTTCCAAGTGAGATAATTATGTATTTAAAAATACATTAGTTGCACATAGAATGTAAGTTATGTATACATACATATATTTGGGATGTTATAGTCATGTCATAGAGAATACGCTTCGGTCATGACATATATGGAGAGAGAGAGGAGAGATAGAAAGAGAAAGAGCGAGAGGAAGAGAAAAAGATAGAGGGAGAGAAAGAGAGAGAAATATATAGATATAGAGAGAAAACCGGCACTTCCACCAATATGAGAAATGACAATTGAATTGGAAATACCATATTATTGTTTTTATATTATTCTCAACTGATGATGAAATTTGAAGGTCGCCGTGGGAGGGCAATTGAAAAAAACCGTTTCAAAGTTACCGGAAGTATAGGATTTGGCACATATGGCTCATCGCTAAGATTAACCTCCATTCATTCAAATCCATGATCTGTCACTGTCGGTTTCTGGTTATCACTTACATAATCATTATTATAAAATAATACATTATTGAAATATATCGTAATCAATAATTCCGATAATGAATACTGAGCTCCAACTTAATTCGTATTATCTTTAATCTATTATAAGGTGAGAATAAAGATAGAGAGAGCGATAGAGCTACTACAGAATAGCGTGCTATTGAAGAGCGACGGATTAAAGCGTCATACCTACCGCTAATTGTGACGAGAGAGAAAGAGAGAGAGAGAGAGAGAGAGAGAGAGAGAGAGGGGGGGGGGGTGGGCAGAGAATAAGAGGAGTAGAAAGTGAGAGAGAAAGATAGATAAGAGAGAGAGAGAGAGAGAGAGAGAGAGAAAGATAGATAAGAGAAAGAGAGAGAGAGAGAGAGAGAGAGAGAGAGAGAGAAAGAGAGAGAGAGAGAGAGAGAGAAGACTAGAGGAGATTGCTTTTAATTGGAAGACTAACTAGGAAAAGCAAAACCGTTCGCTCAGACTGCAACCACGTGAAATATTATGGTAGCTTCATTAATATGCAAATCACCATAACAACCGTCATACAACTTCTTTCTTGAGCATACATGCACTAGACAATCGTGTTTGAAGATTCATCTCAAATTTCAATACACATTTCAATTTTTTTTTCGAACAGAAGGAATTGAAACATGGGCCGAAACATCGATGTACTCACATTATCAAATTGTAGAGTGAAGTGGAAACCTCTAGAAAATTGGAAAAGTGAATCTTCATACATTGATAATTCAATAATAAAGATCAGACATTTGACGAAATTGGACTGCGTCAGTGTACGGTATTATATATATACAGTTTTATTCCACAGAAATCTCAATTTGGAAAAAATTTGAGTTACAGCATCATTCCAGCCCACTCAAATTTGTCATTTATTTCTATTTATAACTACTTTTTCTTACAAAGTTAGGTGAGTATACTTCACAAGGGCACAGCATATCGACTTGATTTTGCCAGTCCCAAGTCCTCTTCTTCCTACGCCTCCTCTGCCTGATTCTGTTTTACCTTCCCCTCTTTCATCTCAACTCTTCTCATCACCTTCCTCCATTTCTTCCTATCCTTCCACCATTCACTGTTATCAACTTCAATCCATACCTCTCCTCTCTCTTCAACAGCTCTTCTCACTCTCATCTTACATCTCTTTCAGTCCCCCAACTCTCCTTCTATCTCCACACATTTCCGACATCTCGTACTCTGCTTTGGGATTCTATTCCTCTCCATTCTTTCCATATGTCCGAACCAACTCAGTCTCTCTCTATCTAGCTTGAACAAAAACCGTTCTACACCAATGTCTGCTCTGGTCAATTTGCTTCTCTTTCTTTCCAACTATTATACTCCTGCAATGCTCCTCATGATTTTCATCTCTGCTGCTTCTATCATGTTCTCTTCTCTCCAACCTTAAGTCCAGTTAGCAGCTGCGTAAGTTAATATTGGTAAAAAATATGTTTTGTATATAAAAGTTTTGATTTTTTGGGAAAAATCTTCATTCCATAATAATTTACGGATCTATTTGGTATATGCCATTTGCTTTATTGACACGCACACTCCTCTCTTTGAATATCTTCGCATCATTGGTTATTATGCTACCCAAATATCTACTAATTTCTTCACTTTCCACTCTCCATCAGAGAAAACGCAGTAAAAGTATACATTTCATCGAATATCAGGATCAAAACATGTAATACAAAGTGTATATGCGACAGTTTGCTTCATAAATAGCAACAAGTTGCAGGTAAGGTTTTTCAGCGTTCGAAGTAGTCCAAGGTTTGTGGATGTAGATTGAGCTGACAGAGTATTTTTCAGTTCCAGATTTCCGTACTTCTACGCTCATCTCACAACGCACATTCTGCGTTTTCCTAGGATTTAATATTGTAGTGAATTTGATCATCATAATGATGAGGGCTTCATTATCTAGAAATTGAACTGTACCGGATGATCAATTTTGATGAAAAATTATAAAATAAACTTTCATATTAATTGAAAACTTCAAAGCTATCAAGAATAGCAACAGGTTGTACCTTAAAACGATAAGAATGAGAAACAAATGGAACAGGAAGGCATTGACAAGTCATAATGAATTCGAAATTGATGTGAATAATAAATATGCCCATATCGTTTACATTATAGCTCAGGTGTTTCGTTCTCTTAGTTTTATTACAAGTTCTTTCCGCACAACACTTTTTGGTAGTTTTTTTCCATCAATATCAAACACTTTGACACAAAAACGTTGCTTCCTCATAAAGGTGAAGGATGAAAATGTAGGATCGTTTGAACAGGGCACGACATGGGTGATCTTACTACCCCAAATGAATAGTAGAGTATAATAGAGCTCATTCCACACGTTGAAATTATAGTGATAATTCAGATAGTTCAAAATTCGTGCTGGGAAAAAATATGAACTTCTTCCTGAATCTATCAACTCCTCCAATTTTTCTTTTTTCATCTACTTTTCTTCTTTCTTCCAAATTTTCCTTGCCTCTTCTAGTTGAAAATTCACTTATGTAGGGTATTTCTTTTCTGCGACGTTCATGTTTATTCTCTTTAATTCCCTTTTCCTTCTTTAGAAAAAAAAACTCCACTATGTTCGTTCATTTCTTATTCATTGGTAGGCCTATATGCTCCATTTCATGTGAAGAGAATGTTTTTGTTGTTCTATTCAAATAATAATTTTCCACTCGAATGTTTGGAATATAATTTTGGAATATTGTGTATATTTTTTCTGTATTATATTTGTATCTTTCCATTTTTATTGTACAAGTTATTGCTCAAAGTCAGTTATTTTCTATCCTGTGGTTCAGTTACACGCATTTTGTGTTCATTTTAATGCAGGATTCTTGAGGTAATTATTTTTTCATATTGGGTTTAACGACGCACTGTTATGTAATGGCGTCGGATGATAAATGGGATGATGGAATGATGAGATGAAGATTCTTAGATAATGGGAAGGGAGCGGTCATGGCCGACTTATTGTAGGAACCATCCCGGCATCAACCTGTAAAGATACTCGACGGCGGGGTTCGAACTGGGTTCGAAACTCCCCTCGCCTCCCGAATCACATAAAACGAGCGCGTTAACCACTGCGCTGCATATACATATACACATTTCTCAGCCGCATTCGCTTGACAATTATGGGACGTAATTATATATTTATATTTTACACCATCTTAAAGGTATCAAAATTATCTATATTCACTCCTCATAAGTATTCTGATATCTTTCACCTTTCAAAAGTTATCATCAAAAAACTAACATTCCCCTAAATCGACTCTCATGGACTCTTAACGAAGTTTTAACCGTGCGATGTTTACTACCTGGTGGAGGGGGGAGGGGGAGGGGGGGGGGTTATACCGACATTAGTTAACCACGGGTAACGGACTTAGGCGGCTCGTAACGGGTCTGAAGATCTGCCCGGGACAGCTAATGACTCATCGAAATGTGCCGTGCACGGTCGTTAGGCCCTGTTAATCGTCCTGAACAAGATTAAGGTTGATCCAAGGAGATAACCAAGGATGTACAAATTGAATCGGATGGAATGGATTCAGAATCTTGATGAAGGATGTGTGGTGAGGAAACATTATAGGAAGTGGTTCAGTAGGTAGATACTGAAGTAACCGTTGGGCGTGGGTTCGAGTCCCGGGGTATTTGTAAACGTCCTCTCACTCGTCATTATTTCATCGTTTTATTATCACTCACTCATTAGTATTCCCGTATAACTTAGTTGTTGGTGGGGACATTGAACAGTATCGAAATGAAAATGATGTGACAAAATAAGTTGTCCATCTCAATGGATTCTCATTTTGTACAAGTAGCTCATTCTAATGGATACTTTCTTTTTGTTCAAGTTCCTCATTTCGAATTATTTTTGTAATTGTATCTGTTGATCATTCTGTTCAAAGTTCAGAATGAAGGAATATCTTTTCTTTTTCACAACGACTGTTCAAATTTATGTGAAACTTTGGAATATTATGTCCCATTTATACGTTTATAATATCAGTGAAGATTTGAATATGGTCGGAGAATATATTCCAAATTTTCCTTTCTTGATAACCCCATAGAAGTTCATATATCCAAATCAAAACTTTCATCCTAACTATCGAAATAGAATTCTCAAATGGGTACATCAAGTTTCAAAAAAATCAGTTGTCATTTTGAAAATTGATAAAATTTAAGTCTCAATTATCTATTCATGCTATTCTGAGAGAAATGATAATGGTTTGAAGTGAACATAAATCATGGAATTGAACATTTCAAACCTCATACTCAGGAAAATCGGGCGTGTTTTTTGTACGCAGCGCAGTGGTAGGTCAGCCAGAAAAACCATTCTACTTGAATCTTATCCCGGATATTGGTGTCATAACAGAATGAGTTGAAATTGATTTTGAGCAAAATCGGTTTGCTCGATACTTCGACACTCAAAATACACACTTTTTTCGGGAAATGGCATTGCATGTTTGAAAATCCTGATGAAAGAACTCAATTGGGAGAATCTAGAATTTCAAAATCTCATCCGTTCGTAATGAAATGTTGAATGTTGAATTCGATTTGATACACATTTTCACCAGGTAGAGAAATATGGTTCCATCTTCTTACACAAATGAATAAATTGGTTTTCAACAATGAGAAAAAGAGTTTTGAGTTTGTGAAGGTTGATCAACAAGTTGTAGTATATAACGGAAGTGCATTGACAGATTTCATAGTTCCAAAATCAAGCTGTGTATGTACGAGGGGTTTACAACTCTCCAACTCTCAAATTTAGTGTACACCTGATATAGGGTGATTTCAAGAGATTTCATACGGATTTCAAGAGATTTCGTACGGATTTCAAGAGATTTCATACGGATTTCAAGGGGATTTCAAGGGATTTCAGGGATTTCAAGGGTATTTCAAGGATTTCAAGGGTATTTCGAGGGAATTTCAATGGGATTTCTTGGCAAGTGTATACCGGATCTAAGGAGTTATTAACCCCTCGGCTGTGTATATAACTTTTCGATCACATTTCATATAAATATCTCGATCATTTCACAACCCATATGCTGCATCTTCTCATCCTATGAAAAATGCCGATTCTCCACACTAGCTCATGCTTTTCACAATTTATTTCAAATTCATTTGTTCATAAAATGAGAATTTCATCAGGAAAATTGTATTCTCTTATTCCTGTATTCATTTAACAGTTTGAGTTCCATACTTCACAATCGTGATGTTGTGTAAGCGAAGTTCATCTTTTGCTTCTCAAATGTTTCGAACAGCTAATTAAACTCAACTTTATTCCAAATTAGAAGTGATAAATTATGTGAAATTTACGTTCGTAGATATGAACTAATGTTCCTGCAACTGTCCGGAAAAGTGGCATCAAATGTTGCCAACCCCTATTTCATAGCAATCTAACTTATTCAACGGGATAAGCTAATGTTATTTTGATAGCCAGACGTTAGTGCCTTAAAGCAACATCAGAGTGGAAACTTTGTTTGAATTATTGCGATTCTACGGAATATCAAAGTTCAATCAAAATGTTGGTAAGTGATTTATATATAAATAAATAACATAAATTTGAACAGTAAAATGGGAATGAACAAGGAAACAGAATGTAATGATGAATACAAATAATATTCAATAACCAAATGGTATTATTCAACATAATGGTTAGTAATCAATATATGAAATTAGTTACCGGCACATGCAGCGTAGTGGTTAACGCGCTCGCTTCATGTGATCCGGAAGGCGAGGGGTTTTCGGACCCGGTTTGATCCCCGCCGACGTCCATGTTTGCAGGGGTTTTTCGTGGTTTTCCTCTGTACTCAAGGCCAAAGCTTTCCTTCCCACTATCTTTCCCATTACCCAAGAAACCTTCATCTCATCATCCCATCATCTGATAAATCCGATCCAATATATATCCGCTATCATTACAGTGCACCGTAAACCCAATATATATATATATATATATATATATATATACATATATGAAATTAGTTATTGGAAAACTGTAGAGAATAGGAAAAAATATCAGATTATAAGTGAATATCCATAGTAACATTATACAATACAGTAATAGGTTTTCCTCAACAGCCTCGACTTCTGTTAGATTATTTTTCAAGGGAAAGGCAGATAATAAATCCACGTTAATCCCAAACAGCTCGCACAATGCGAATTTAAAGATAAACCAAAATAATCAATTATTATCCGCACCCATTCAATTAAAACAGTGAGAATTTATTTGCTCACAAACAGATAACTGTTGTATGGGTCTTATAATTAAAGCCCCTATCTTTATAGCATTCGGATATTCGTAGCTCATTAAGTTCATTTGAAAGCGGTGGTAGACTAATGAACATGATGGAGTTCCGTTTAGAGGTGGTCGGGACTGGTTTGGTGAGACGAGAGGGTGCTAAGTAGAACCTAGGACTATAGCTATCTACGATGGATACGCAACTTGGAATTATTCCATGTTCTCCCAGCCGACGATTATCTCCTCGACCCCTATTCCTGAGATAAATGAGATGTGAGAATAATCAGTGAGAAAACTATCTCATATAATAATGACATATTTCATCTCATATTTTATGTGAGATACTCGTTTTCTCAATCATTTCTATTTTTCTCACATCTCATTTATGTCAGGAAACTATCTCATATAATAATGACATATTTCATCTCATATTTTATGTGAGATATTCGTTTTCTCACTCATTTTTATTTTCTCACATCTCATTTATCTCAGGAATAGGGGTCCAGTGCTGAGAACCCTTCGACGCCACCTAGATCGCTAGCTATACAGGGCTGTAGTGATGCCAACACACTTTATCATAATTCAAAGAAGTTGTACCGACTTCCCTACTAAAGACATCGCATTTGTGATTTCTTGCGGTCAAATAGAGTCAAAAGTCCCATTTGCCTGTCGCGATTTAGCGGATTCCTTTGTGAACTAGATGTAGATAAGAGTGGCTTCGGTACCTGTGACATTGTTGAACTTGCGAAATCTATAATCTATAAATCTATGAACGAATGTCACCTCTGACATAATAATTCTACTGAGTCGTGTACAGCATTGTTGAACATTGTTGTTTTATATAGTTTGATATAAAAGCGATAATTGCGCTACAGGAAAATTGGACCATGGACTCAGATTCTGACCCCAGAATCACTTGGAAAACGCAAGTGTGTACACCTTCTTCATATTATATGATATAACGTATTTGATACATCGTACATAAGTAGTCGATCTCAGTGGCTTGGATCGGTTTCATAGATCCCTAACAACGTCGCTCTCAGTTGCGTTTCCATTGTAGATACTTATAATCCCAGACAGAACGGTTACGAATCTTGCTGTGCTTACAAACTGGGCCGAGTCGCGATCAAGGAACTGGGAACGGCTATACACCCGGTGATAGATTATACCAATTTGAGACATCGTACATAAGTAGTCGATCTCAGTGGCTTAGATCGGTTTAATAGATCCCTAACAACGTCGCTCTCAGTTGCGTATCCATCGTAGATACTTATAATCCCAGACAGAACGGTTACGAGTTTTGCTGTGCTTACAAACTGGGCCGAGTCGCGATCAAGGAACTGGGAACGGCTATACACCCGGTGATAGATTATACCAATTTGAGACATAATTAAATTCAATCAACGTTGATCTCATCAATTATTAGTGTACGTTTGCTAAATCTAGTCTTGTAGAAAGTTACGAATTGGTAGTGAGATTCATCTTTGCTTGATCGTCAAACTGCAACGATGCATTAATAGATTTCCTTTGGTGGCAATATGTCAATTTCCTTTATGGTACACGGAAATGTTCTTTGATTTTCCTGATGATTATTTACTGTTTATGTAGTTATTATGTTTCTTATCTAGTTTACGGATGGATATATATATATTGCAAAGCTATGTTTGTAGTTGTGATAGATCTAGTTATACAGTAACTACGAAGGAGCGTACTATTTGCTGTTCATTTACGATGGTAAATTGGATTTTCTTATACAGAACTTGAGAACTATGATGAAAAATTAGAGGAAAACTAGAAGTGTACTTATCTTGTGCTAGTCAGAGAAGTTGGTGAAGATGGTAATTAGCTATAAGACATTTTCCTATTAGAGTAACAAGCGCTGAACTGTCATTCAGGAGACCGGGGCTCGATTCCAGTCATGTTTAACAATCTTGACAGAGATTATTTGTGGTTTTCCTCAGTATTTTGAGTGAACATCAGGATTTTCCTTCCATATTATGTATATTCACTATTCCCATACCTGTCTAGGAACAATTTTTATTTTTTATTTCATTCAACATACAAAAGCTATAAACCACGACTCTCTTCGATGAACTAGATCCATCAGAGAATAATATTGATTGAAAATTTAAAATCAATCAACCAAATGAAAAATAATACAGTAAATACTGGCCCTAAAGTTGATGTTGAAGAAAACCTATTCCATCTTTTGAATTTTTCATTTTTTCACAATATATTTTCATTTCAAAAAAATAGAACGATTCCACAGTTATCAACTTTATTGTTCATATAAATAAAAACATACACACTTGAACTATCAATTAAGACATTCCAATCTGTAAATCTCTATAAATAAGTTTCCATAATTTGAACGATTGGGTTTTTCAAAATTGGATAAAATCGCGAAAATTCTATGAAAAGTCTCAATGTCAAGCATGGGTTATAAAGATTCACCAGAAACAATAATTCATTCGATTTGCTTCTAGAATTATCGTTCACATTCTTCTTGCGACTTCCATTAGTAAAAGATATATATAATAGATTATTATCTTTGAAGTATATCTTTTTGGATGATACTTATTCATGTGGAAGTGACTTATAGACATCGTGTGCCCATTAGGAAACTTGAAATCCAATAAAGAACAATTGTCTTTAGTGGTCAAAGAAATCGTTTGACAGACTTTGATGAAGGAAGTCAACCAAGATACCGTGGAAGACACCAATTCTTTAAACGATCTATGTTTGGAAAGAAACCAAAAAGAACGTCTATCTCGATTCCTGGACAAATAATAGCTTATAAGAACTTTTATCGAGAAAGATTACAGAATTTAAAATGAGACAGAATATAAAATGTGAAAAAACTGGGTCATAGAATTGCAGTTTATAGTTACTTATATCTCACTTCGTTTTTTTGTGTGTATGGATAGCTACAGTAGAAATACTCCAATTTAATAATTGTAGTGATCAGCAGATACAAAATGGTATGATATCAATATTCTCAAGATTATGGACTACCCTATCTCCTCTATGTGTCACCGCCTATACAGTCAGGCAACGTTACAAACCAAAACATCAATTGTCCACACATCTGAGTGACATCGTAACAAACCTAATGAGATCGAGTCAGATGATGACATATGTGTGTGCGAAGTTTCATAAATATTTCGAATCTCGTGTGACCTGTGGAGCGCAAACATGAAAACGAAAACTTGCAAACCACTTCCGGATTTTCAAGTGAGATGAAATTTAGACTCCGTTTCGCTCATTCAATTACATCATCAATACACAATATATTTTCCGAATTATTTCTGTGAGAACCTTATATGGTAGCAAGCTATTCTGAATCGATTATTTTCCACATGTTGCAGCATTCAACGTCTACTGTCTCAAGATTATTTTGTAACCTAGCTCAGAAATGAAATCGATTCTGAAAATAAATTCTGTAAGTTAGTGTACAAATAGGTAAATGATGGGATGATAGAAAGAAATGGAGGGAGGTGGTGAAAAGAGTTAAGATGGAAGTGGAGGAGGAAGAGCAGAATTAGGCAGAGGAGACGTAAGGGGAAGAGGACTTGGGACTGGCAAAATCAAGTTGATATGTTGTGCCCTTGTAAAATGAACTTATCTAACTTTGTTAGAAAAGTATTTAGAAATGAAAAAAATGTACAAATATGTAGTTTTATTACTCAGTGAAAGAAGAAATTCGTGATCAGTATGATGACTTCTTCATTTTTTTCTTCATATAGGTACAGTGGAAATTGTAGGGAAAATAAAACCAAGTAAAAGATCCAGAGGAACCGACCCGGAATTGAACGTTGGTCAATCCACTTACCAACCAAACAAATAATATGATGGCTCAAACGGAATTGTTTTTTCAATTACTTGATTTACACCTATAGTAGTTTTAAGTTTTTGTATTCTTCGAGTTTCTTGGCGACTTGCAAGATAGGAGACGTACGTCAATTGCCTTCGAGGGTTTCCTGGTAAACACACACTCTCCCATCTCTCCCTGTCGCTACCAGGTTTTCTTTACGTACGCTTTTCTCAGTGTTTACACACTAGCCACTCCAAGTCCTGCACACCCAATCCCCTCACCCACCCCCTCCCCCCCCCCATCACCCCCATCTCGCCTCACGCTTCCCGTCTTCAATCGTTTCCACTTGAGAGGAACACACCCCGCATGTAAAGCCAGTTCACAACTCTATCACATGTGCTCTCGACCAATACCGTTCATATCGAACAAAAATAACTTAATCCAATTCAAATGTGTTCAATATCTTGTATTTTCACACCAAAATGGACGTACCGCGACTATTTGTTCAAACGTTGACGTTGCTTCTTGATGTTTGAAAACATCTTGATGTCTTGCAGAAGATATAGGCACGGTCAATCGCATGTCTTTTCTTATTTGTCGTCTGGTAGACGATAACACGTCAGTCAAGAGTTATCTGAACGGAGAAAGAAATATGTGAAAAACGAGGGCGCTAGTGTCGATAAGGTGACAGGAGTTTGACTGATTGTACCCGTTCGAAACTCATCTTTCATTCCTCCCTTCATTCTTCTCCTGGATAATATTTCCAACTCGACATTTCTCTCGGTTTTGCAAGTAAATCGTCTTTTAAATCCAGGTCAAATGCTTCTTCCATTAGAAGGTTTCGACTTCTTGACCTGTCACCCAGCGTCTGATTTATACACTTTCAGAACAAAACGAGGAAATACTTTGTGAAAAAGATAAAAGTATGACGGTGCACAAGGTGTGAAGTATTCTAAAGGTTGCTGCGACTCCGAGATGACGGATGCTCAATTTTGATGAGGTGACAACAAACAAATGAGAGGCGACTAAGAAAAAAAAAATCTTTCTTTAGCGAATTTTAAAAATTCCTTTGTAATGGATTTGAGTGCTGTAATGAGTATCCACTTTGTGAATTTCAAAGGAAAACTTTGTTCGTCTCTGGCTTCTAAATATAAAATGAGTTTGGTAATTTACATGGAAGTCATTATTATCAAGAGGTGTTTAAGTGTAAATAACGTGAATCTGATTGCAGACACGAGACGTCAAGGCGTCTCATTTGCATCCAATTGAAATACAAATTCATTATACTCTCCAAAATATCTTGATCTTAACGAAAATCAAGACCTCATTGGAAATTCATTGGAAACTTTCGAGTTTTCGACGGGTAAAAACTTTGCATAAAGAAACTAAATTATTCAGTAACATTGTAATAATACGCTTTTTGCCTTATATCCCATTGTTCTGATCTGAGAGGTTGTTATGAAGGATGGAAGTATTGAGCTATTGTTTACCGTGTTGATGCATAGCTATGGCTGTCAATGGGCTACCACGTTACAGAATGAGTGATTACTCAGAGCAAGGCTGGACCCGACTCTAATTAATCTAACGAAACGTCAACATCTAACACTCAGTTCGATAAGGACTCTGAAAAGGACTAATCACAACATCACCTTCGACTTTCTACAAAATTAATCTTCACAAGAACATTCGAGGACAACCATTTTATTTCAACCAGACAATAGATTCAAGCTTGACTTTTCCTGTCAGAAAGCTTGAACCAAAAGCCTTTTTTTTTCTGGAGGGTGATTCTGCGATACGTTTCTGGTTCCTTTCTTATCTCATAAGATGTTCATAAATCAAAGGATAAGGATCAGTGAGGATTAAAATGAAGCTGATGTTGCGCTATCTTAAGCGTTTGTTTACATTGTACAGATGAGATGGCAGGTATCAGTCTTCAACTATATAGCAATAAGTTGAGCTTGACATTTTATTAAAGTATCACATCACAGCTGAAATGCAAGAATAGAAATAATTGGATATGTCTTTGTTTCTAGAGGAAATTTACTTCTGAATGAAACTTCAAAATGAAACGCACATTTGATAGTTTTTGAGAGTATACATACGTACGTGAAGTGAACAGTGTGCTGTTTTATAGTTTTACTCTTCATGTATTGAACAGACAATATATGCTGGAACTTATTCAACATATCAACATATGAGAAAAGTGACATACGATCTGTTAGATGGAATGTACTGCCTAATAATCATTCAGAATCTTCTATATATTCAGAGTTTGTATGTTTCAATATATATAGGGTGGCTTTTTTGAAACTATAAAATTGGAACTGTGACAATATTTCCCTGCAAAATTTGCCTATTCAGTGTCACATAGTTGAATTGAAACCACTGCATCTTTCATCATAGCCTACATGTGCAATATATCAAATAAATTCAAATTATACCAGCTTATAATATTATATCATCTGACATCATCATCACTTCATTATAATAACATAATCATTTATATTTATATCATGCAATATTTATACATGAACAAGATTATATTCCCAAATCATGCTTCTCCACCTATCCAGGGGGATATATAGGTCCTGTCAATATTCCAATGAAAATAAGCAAAGAGATCAGAAAATGAAAAATGTGTATATTGTAATATCATATATCTGGTAAAAAAAAAAAAACATAAGAGAAAAACACTTAAGGAAACATCTTTATCTTACTTATATCTCGAACATCCAATGACTTTCCAAATAGCACGATCTCTCTCATCTGATAAACATTTCTATATGGGGATTCGATAAAAGCTCGCAGCTGGTAGATTTCTCCACCACTTTCAGTATAACGTCTCCGGAGATAAAGATAACATATCGCGTTATCTCTTCAGAACATACAATCGTCCCCGTTTGATATCATTGTCGATCACTGGTTTCGCATAGCTTTCTCACCACGTACTGAGTATATTGCCTGTCTCTATGGCTGGTCTAAGAAAATCTATCGTCACCCATTTGCTCGACGGGATGAAAAGGAAATACATTAAGAGTTTGAAGGAACGTACTCTCATTTGTCACACGCACTCGTAACAAAAAAGGGATATGTATTCCAGGAAATGTTACTCTTGGACGCTCTTATATTCATATTTCATAGCAATTCAGATGCGATAGGAATGGTTTTAATGGATGTTTTGTTGTTCTCCTTCGATCTTTTCTAGTTTAGTTGGTATGAGATGAGAATATTCACGATTCATAATCACGAGATTAAAATTATCTGGAGTAATAAAAAGTATCTTATTAAGAGATGGTGTAATTTCATCCATTTTCCCATTCAAATTAGAATATTTTCAATCTCTATATATATATATACAGTATATATATATATATATATATATATATATATATATATATATATATATATATATATATCGGAGATTCTGTCATCAGAGAGCTGAGAAGAACAGGATGAAAATCAATCAATTAAAATATAAAAAATAACTATCATAACATATTTGAAAGAATGATAATAACAATAGAATGTGAAACAAAATATAAGTTGATTAAATCTAGGAATTGTTGGAATCAGAATGAGAAAATAATAACTACAAATGAGAAAATGAAATATTTCATTCCATGGTGTTTCCATTGTGAATGCAGCAGTGATTGCTTCTAGCCACACACTTAACAGAGCAGCACAATGGACTCATTTCAATTGAAAATGTCAACTCATTATTCTATTTCATGAGATATAGTCATGACATATTAGAGGTATTTGAGAAAAATGTCGATATGAATTGAACTGAGAAAATCGTCCGTTTGATGAACAGTTTAAGGAATCTAAAATGAAGTATTCCAAAAACTCGAAAGAAAAATGAATGAAGAATAGAATATGTGAAAGAATGTAAAAAAATTAAGTACTGGTAAGGTAAGAATAATAAAATCAAAATAACATTCACCAAAAGCATTCATTTCACCACAACCATAACATAGAATACATCTACTATTTGCATACCAGTCGTTATTTGTGTACGAATAGAGCACAGAATAAACCACTTGAATCATACTTCATACATGTCCAAGATAGTATTCCTGCACGTGTTGTACAACCAACAGGAAGAAGAAGAAGAAGCGCATCAACTAAAGCAATTGCAAAGCTTATAGAATGGAGACGACAGTTTACATAAGCTAAGTGCAGAATCTCATTAATTATCTTGACGGGCACAGTATTTCACATCCCCACGGGTTTTGCTGCATCACGCCATGGGTGTATAGGAGAGAGAGTGAGAAGAAGAAGGTGGAAGAGGTGGAGGAGGTGGAGGAGGTGGAGGAGGTTTTGTCGTCGGAGTGGGTTTGTCTCTGTGCGAATTGTGGTGAATGACGGTGGGCCGCAAACCAGCGCAAGAAAAGCCAACATTCACATTGACGTAGTTCTAGATTCCTGTGGCAATTGTTTTATTTTAACAATGTGGTTGCTAGGGTAACTGTTACAAGGAATATGGAGTGGAGGGAGAAGAGGGAGGTTGGTTTGGTGAAATTAAATTTGTTCATTGGTATATGGTTCCGTTTTGTTTGAATAAATTACGAAAGAGAGTTTAATTGAAGCTGTGGCGATTTTTTTTTTTTGGTCTGTTTTGAAAATGGTTTTTGTTGAGCATAGAGCAACATACTAATCTAATTTATCCCCCAAAAAAATGAGTATAGAAAATAATTTGTGCATGCACGTTCGTTCATTTATTCATTTACCTCGAATGTTGCTAACATATGAATGTTTTTCACGATTTGCTTTGGAAGACACTTATTTAAGATGAATTGAGTTCCGTGAGTTCAAAATGTATCTTGGAAGTTTGAAACATGAAAATCTATAATATAATTATCTATTCTATCTACATAGTCGATAGGTTAGATAATGGTGTTTATCAACCGTATTGGTATACCTATCATAGACGGGGTAATATATTATAATGATGAAAATAAAACAATACATCAAAGTTAAAGAAGATTAAAATAAATATATAATAGTGTACATAATGAACCATGAGCTAACATCGAAATATAATTGGCAAATATGTGAATATTGCAGATTTCTCATCAAATGTGAACTTTATTTTTTGTTATATGCAGAGAAAGAGGAACTAAAATGTTGACATAACGTTCAAACATAACCTCAACCTAATCATTGTATAAACGTCTTACGAGCAATGCTTCATATATAATTCAAGAACTGCCAACATTATAATGATAATGTATATCAAAGGGACTGTAATTAGTTGCTAAATAAAACTACCATAAAGCGATTGTTTGGAAATATTTGTTACAATGAGCATCATTATTTGGTGATATTTGAAATCAACCACGTTGATTGGAGGAATGGAAAGCGGTTAGCCAACGATTAAGATATTAGAAGTGTGCCGCGACAACCAGAATCGCTCAAAATGTCGACAGCGAATCGAAATAATAAACAGTTTGAATGATGAAACGCTGTCTATATCTCTCCGAACCAATTTGACCTCTGGATCATATATTACAGAGACGATTTATAAAGATCTCATATTAAAATTTTTCATTTAATCATTTGATTCATAGAATTATCGATATTTGGTGAATGTAATGTCAATTATATCCATTCCATTCAATAACTTCTCATCAAAGTAATTTTGTGAAATACAATAATCAGTAATACATAATTATGTGACAGCAGTCCTGAATATTTGTAAAATCATCACTTTCACCCAAATATAAAGTGACAAACATGTCTGAAGAGAAGACATTTCAGTTATCAATTATATATACTAGGAAAACGCCATATGTGCGTTGTTAGACGAGCGAATAGTAATAGTATGGGTGAAAATGGGTAAAAACTGCTTCGAGTGGTACCAATTTAGCACATTTTATATTTTTTCTTCGAAATGGCTGACTCGATCAAGCTGAAAGTTTCCAGAAATGAGAATCAAAGTGTAATTCAATTTCACACAAAATTTCATTTTTTTAGAAAATAAAAATATTCTCTTTTTTGCCGCCATGTTATTCTAATGGGTATTCTTGAAATTTATGAAATTCATAAAAAAACGTTATCCTTCGATAATGCCACAAAACTATACAGATCTAAGTAATTTGAGGAACAATATTGAAAAAAAGTTTGAAAATGATAGATGTAGCCGTTTGACCTGTGGAGAACCGACAAAAAAAAACATAAAAACGAACACCAATTTTTTTCAGTATGTCAAATTGAATCCTCGTCTAATCAATGTGAACAACTACCAACGCTAAATATGACAGAAAATACAAATCCCTATATCATCAAATTCCTACGACTGAAACTCGTACATATTAAGAACAACAATATCTATAAGCTCTTGAATGAAACTCCCGATAGCGTTCGAGATGTAGTCAACACATAGATACGTTGACGCTTCACAGAAACTGCAATAGTAATCGACAAACTTCACTTGTATAAACATTACTCCAGACTATCTTATCCAAACAATACATTCAAGTACGTCTACGTCTATAGAGATGCTGTTGCATCTTCTGATGACAAACGGAGCACAAAACACATAGAGAGATGGATTAGAAACTGAATTTTGAAACTGTTGCTTTGAATTGAGTGCATATCAAGCCGAGAATGTTGATGTCGGAAAAAAAAACATTTATGATGCAACATCTTCATGCTTGAAAACCACCTGAAGTATATCGAATATGTGATAGGTCGTTTGACTCACACTGTCACAGTGTCATAAAAGATACGCGGCCCTACATTTACATGAATAGAGATTTTCATCTAACAACATTTCTTCATGAATGTAATTCATCATAGACAATGTTGGAACTAGAGATTTCGAATTCGATATGGAAATTATGAATTTTTGAAATTTGAATTTGAGATATAAATTCTGATAATGTCGTAATATTGAATTGTTTCCGTCCTACATTATTCTGAAATTATCACCAACTTACTGATATCTCACTGCATGGACTCCCAATTCACTTATTCACTAATAAAGGTGTATCTCTAGACATGTTGTGAATTTTACTTCGAAATACATGGCACTTCCACCGAAAACTCGAATATCAATTTATTATCAGGAAAACGCAACATTTCCATCTTAGGATGCGATTCGTGATGTATCTACTCGTTCCAGTATCGTGCTGACGTATATAATAAATGCAATAACTTTAATAACGTCAATATAATATATTCGAAATCTCACTTCTCTGCAGTGTCCACGTAAGTGACTGTAAGCAGGAGTGAAAATGCATCGCATTTAACCCAGATATCTTGTCAGTATCAAGACACCCAATTTGCGTACATCATAATAACTCAATTCACACAATTATTTCCTCTCGCCTCGTATTGTAAGTTATATCTATACATGGAGACATGATAACGAAATTATTGGATGCCTAGAGTAACTAAATTATTGTCTCCGACATGTAAAAGGGATAGTCTCTATTTTCAGGACATAGTCAATTATAATGAATTATATGTCATCGGATCTGATAACGACGTATTCATGACTCGAAAAAATTATCATTCAATAAAAATCAATTATTCAATCAGACATATAGGCATATCAAATTCTTTGAAAATATAACACTTTGAATATTCACAGCGAGAAAGAAGAGTTACCTTGTTATGTATTTTTATTTTTCTTAAACGTTACCAAAACTGTTTTCCCTGACACACTTTCTATAAACTCTCATCATCTGTATATTCAACGTCGATTTGGAAAATTGAACGGAAATCTATGGGCGTGGATCATCAGCCAACTTACCCCCCCCCCCCCCCCTTCTTTCGTCATATCCGGCGATAAAACCCCACTATGATTGATTGGTTGATAAAAAGAAGCGAAAGACTGAGAGAATGAGACAGAAAGAGAGAGAGAGCAAGAATGAGAAAAAGAATCTTTGGATCATAGTAAGAAAACACGCTTGGTCCATTGCCTCACAGTGAAGTAGAGGAGGGATTTAGTCATAAGCCTACCACGCGCGCGATATCGTCTAGTGCTGCTATGGTGCGGAGAAACCCTTCAACTATAAACCTTCAACTTATCCTTACTCCAGACACCATAACAACCCTGTTAAAAATATTGGCTCGTAAAAAGGATTTCTTTAAAACGGTATAAACTGATTGTTATCTTGATAATCAATGTTGATGAGAAAGTTGAGCGTAGCTTGTTATTTCTCTTCGATGAATTGAATATATAAAATGATGATGGAGATGGAGGATTAATTTATATTATCAATTGAATGGAATGTTTCCGTATAATTCAGATGTTGGTGGGGTCGTTAAGAGGCATTGGATGAATGTTTAGAGTATAATCAGTATGAATAACGTTGGTGTTTCAATTTTATTCAAGGAGAGAATAGAGTGGAGTACTTTTGAATGTTAAACTATAAAAAAGGTGATAGATAATAATATGGAAACGATGCCTCATAGAAGAGTTTGAGGTTTATTCTGAACCCAAAAAGTTACATACCGTAGTGTGATAGTATTCTTCCCGAATTTCATGATAATGTTTTATATTTGGAGATGAAAAATTTCATTCGAAAGAAATCGGTCCCCTGACAGAAGAGAGCATCCCAGTATTCTTTTCGATGACTATTCATTATTATAATCAGGTATATTATTATCATCAGAAAAAGAGAAAACAAAATAAAGAATTCTTATATTTTTGTATTGTTGAAGCAACACATAACACGCTTTCAGTTCTACAGAAAACAATATTATGAAAATAAGTCGAAAAAGACAGTGATATATGATAGTAATAAAAACTGTAATTACAACTTCACATAATAACTTCAGTGAGTAAATTAACAAACTCGTTTATTTGAAATAATGTAACTGGGATACGTTGAAATTCATCAGCGTCTACAATCCAACAAATTCTCATGGAGCAGATAATGAAAAATTCATTCTTTCACAAATGTGTGAAATACTTTTCATATTTAATTGAGAAGAAAGTAATTATCTTCGAAAAGTATACACATGAAAAACAGTGAAAAAAACTGTAATCCGAACAATAATTCAGCAGTCCGAGTTGCATTTAAAATAAGTATCACTGGGATACGATAAAATTGATCCGCGACAACAATACAACAAATTCTCATGCAGCAGATTATGAAAAATTCATTCTTTCACAAATATGTAGAAATACTTTCCATGAGGTCCTTATATCATCTCCATAAAAACAGGCGCTTTTATATCCAAGAATTTGTCAGTTGTTTTATCAAGCTACTTGTTTGATTTTTTACTATGATCATGTAATGTGTTTCATACCATTTTCCTATAGTGTATGAATTATTTAGTATATGTTATTATTAATTTTGTAATCTTTCCTACGAATATTGATGATTTTACTTCAAATTTTCATGTTATACTGTGACAAAGTGGCAACCGTACTGTCGGCAGTATTTTTAATATAAACTCAAATACATATATATATATATATATATATATATATATATATATATATATATATATATATATATATATATATATATATATATATATATATATATATATATATATATATATATATATATATATGAGAAGAAAGTGTAATTTTCGAAGAATATTACACATGAAAAACAGTAAAAAAAAACGATAATCTGAACAATTATTTAGCAATCCGAGTAGCAATTTCAAGTTTTCTCATTCGTTGTAACCGGACGGTTGCGTGTTCGCCGTGTATCCCAGCCGGTTACTCAAGAATGATGGAGATGGATGGTAGCTGTTGAATAGTCTGACAGGAAATGAACCTCTGAAGCCTTCAGATGGTATTCGCTCTCACTCAATTCATGCTCTCTGCTATTGCCGAGAACGAAACTCACTACATAAACGCACACTACTATAATGTACTGCCGAGAACATGGGAGATGTGTATGGTTAACATTTTCATAATGACAGGGTCTGATTTATTTATTTACTTATATTGGATGTTTTACCTTTCTTACCGTTTCACCCTTTTTTTACTGATTTATATTGATTATATAATTATTCATCCATTCATTCACCTCAAAAATGAAAGTGAATGAAATATATGCATATGTATTTGTTATTTTGAGTTAGTCTCATGATGATTTATCAGGTTTCAAATATATATTATCACACAGTTTACATGCCAGAAAGTATGAAATAATATAATCTGTGAAAGTTTGGAACATCTAATACATATGTGTAAATATATATATATATATATATATATATATATATACATATATATATGCGTATATATATGTATATATTCAATCATTTATAATACTGAATACGTACTTATAGTACTCTGGATATTCCTAAGAACTAGCCCCGAACCAGTCATATACACAGGTAATCCGATCGCGAAAACTTAACGAATTGTTTCATTTTGCGTGAGCAAGTTGAATTTATACATGGGTGGAAGTGCCGTGTTTGGCTGGATCACTGGGAGAGGTATTTGCTGATAATGGTTCATCGTATTCATTGGCTGAGTTGGATGAAGCGAATCAATTCGCTCCCAAAATTAATCAATTATTCAATTGATTAATTAATTAATTAACTACAAAATTGATCAATCAATCAAGTTGAATGTACATTTTTATTAATGTGTATTATTTCTGTGTTTACATTTGAGGAAAATTTGAATTATATTGAAGAGATTTTATTTTTCAATTTCTCATGTCCAGCCAATTGTTGTCCAGCAATAGATGGAAATAATAGCAGAAAATGTTTGCAGAGTTTTTACGCGTCAGGCCAGATTCGATAATAACTGGATGAAGTATATTTTACATCAATCAAAGTGTGTATAGTTTCTGATTATACTCCATTTGGATACCTATCTCATCTTACAACGCATATTCTGCGTTTGTATGATATTTTTCAAATTTTCTCCCCTAGCCTAATCTTCTGGGGATTTTGGAAATTTTGATATGCTGTTTCTCAAAATTGGTTCAACACATCTATCCCCGAAACCATACAGATCCAAATTGACAAGTCTGCGTTTACAGAAAAAGTTTCATGTCGATCAGTCGAACCCTGCGATCTGTGCAGAAGAAAAAAGACATATGCAAAGCTCCTCAAGAGTGGGATGGATGTCTTTGCTATTGCTCATCTAACAACTCATTCACGATCAAGTCTGTTTTTGTGTAATCGGTTCACTGGTAGATTTCTAGCGAGACAATTCGATTTTCTTCATTAATTCTATACACCCCTGTACTATCATCAATTCATCAATTGTTGCAATGTATTCGTTTAATTCAATCAGGAATTATTATAGATTCGACTGATATCATTTTCAGCCATTTGACGTACAAGTAAAACATCTGTTAGTACTTGCGGTAACTCGTCCTATATTCATCAATCACTATGGTAATAAACACGTGATAATAATTGTTAATTGTTAGTTGGATAACTTGGAATTAGTAGTTTATTTATATTCACATTCTCATGTTATCTTGTTAACATCAATCTAATTAATAATATGCCATCAAGTAATTCACAATCGACAAGGACACTTGAATGCACAGGGTAACAGTGATAGCTTTGACATCTATCTTTGTGTATAACATTCTCTTTCATTGAGGATTAACAAGTTATATTTTTTCACTTTTTCATATTGTGAAAATATATACATTGAAGTACAAACGTATATACATAAAATATAAATAATTATGCAAAGTATTATTGCATAACATCAACAACTTCAAATGTGAAGTTCTCATATTATTTACAAAGAAAAGATAATAAGTCATCTAGACAGTTGAAGAAGAGGGTAAAAACTTCAGAAAGCATATTAACCAAACTCCACGTTCTATGTTCAGCGAATAATGGTAAAGAAATAAACAAGTTCAGTTTTTACCTTATAGTTATACATTCATTCTTTCTGCAGGGGCCATGCCGTAACAAATCTCTCTCCATTCATAGGATTCTACAGATATTCTCTTTTTTTCTATCATGCCATAATAAACTTTCTGCAACGGCACGCAATTTTGTGGACGAAATTGAGAAACTTGAAACCCAGAAATAGAAATAAAAATAGAAAGAAATGTCATTTACTATGACAAAGTTGGAAAAACGCAATCAACTTGGAGAAAAATACAGAGCAATAACTTTAAATTTTAGAACAAAAGAGCATGTTTTCTCGTATATTATATTGATTTACTACGTATTGTGTAGAAGACACGGTAAAATATGAGAAAATATAGATAATATGTTAGTGGTTTTGAAACTATGGTTTGCATGTATGAAAGGAAGTATATTTTATGGAATGGAAAAATCTACCTTTGTTCTGCTTATTCTTTGGTTATTGTTATCTAGTACGTCTTGTGATGTGTACAGCGTTTTTTGTAAAGTATGTATCAAACATCAAACCACGATTTTGTGTGGATTAAATAAGAACAATGAAATAATCTCATCTGTTGTAATATTGAAGTGATTGACAGGATATATTATTGTTTGGCCTTCACACTTTTGCACACAATTTGGGGATAAAATTGATACTTTTTGTGAAAAAATCAGTATGTGAAATACAACAATCACGAACTTTTGATGCAATAATTATTATATGAATATATATTAAGATTTAACAATGATGTATAGTTCAGACAAAGAAATGACGATCTATCATACTTGTAATAAAATGTGAGTTGATTAATAAACTGACAAATCCAGTTGAACATTCTGGATATTTATTCACCCATAAAAGCATTTCTTGAAATTTGAGGAGTAACAGTGGAATCTCAAAATCAGAACATATAGCTTGATTGTGGGCTATATCGCCTCAAAATTGTTCTATTATAGTTATCAGTGATGTATTTATTATGTGTGCAATATTGTGTGGAGAAATCGTGGTGATATATTATTCTAATGTTACCTCTGATCACAAATGTGTAATAAAAAACTGTCTAATAATAGTTATATAAAAATTCACGTATTCATATGGAACTCGTGTGTGAATTGGGTTGTTTTTCTCCATACCTTTGCATCTGTATTGAAAATCAGAATGGATGGATATATTTCGAAA
>OU015471.1:3902325-3987325 GCA_907164805.1 Brachyptera putata | reverse complement strand
TTAACAATGTCGATTTTAGTTTCAGTGCAATTCATAAAAAATCTGAGTAGAACAAAAAGTGTGAAACAAAAAGAATAGCAAAGTGTTATTTTGGAATGTAGCTCTATAGATTTGATAGAATAGTGTTGAAAGCAGAGGATTTTGGTAAGGTCTCCATTTTTCTTGGGGAAGATCGCTCCTGAGACGAATGGATCCACCAAGAAAAGATTGGAGGCCTATGTGGTATGTCTTGGTAGGTTTATCTTGAGGTTGTGGTCATTTCGTCCAACGTTTAATTCTTTAATTCTCATTTCACTCATACATACTTGGACGAAATATGATACGGAATATACGAAGGTAATTTCACCTAATGATTAATCATTCGAAATAAATATACAAATTAATTGTACATTTGCTCGGGTCCTATTATATATTACTGTGAATAAGGCTCGGAATCCTGATAGAATATCGAAACTCAATACAAAATTCACGTTCCCGAAATAATAGTGTATCCATTGGGCGATGCATAATACTGAATACATACTTGGTACCGTGCTCAATGATAATGATAATTGTTCGCTTAACGACCCCATAAACAGCTAGTTTATACGGGGGTACGAATGAGCAGGTGATTATGAAATTATGAAGTGATGATGAGTGAAAGGTCATTCTCAAAAACTCATGCGTTATACGGTGCGGGACTCGAACCCACGCTCAAGGACGACTTCAATTACCGAGGGCGACACCGTGCTCAAGATATTACTCACAATAACTGGGGATTTCCTCCAAAGAAGTAATCTGCACAGCTAGCTGCATGGCATTGCCCGATTAGAAAGTTCAACAAATGGTTTCTTATCGTAAAAGGACGAACTTCTGATGAAATACTTTCTATCAATAGTTATCAGCCAGTATCTATGAACAGATCCATCATCAGCGTAAGCAAAGTGAATTTGTATTCAATGTTATTACATTGGTGGAAGTGCCGTGTTCGGTTGGATCACGGTGCTTAGTGTAGTTGGTGTATACGTACTGGGAAAGTTGGTACTCAATTGTTGACTATATGCATTAGCTGAGTCCGATGAAGCGAAATAAGATCCACATGACAAATTATTGCGTTAATTCATATTGGGTTTAACGACGTACTGTAATGATAACTAAGATATATTGGCGTATTACAAATGATTAATGAGATGACGGGATGATGAGATGAAGGTTTCTTAAGTAATAGGAAGTATAGTGGAAAGGGAGCGGTCGTGTTCTCTATTGTAGGAACCATCCCAGTATTAACCCAGACTACAGAGGGAAACCACGGTGAAACTGTGGTCTTGACTATCGTTCATAAAAAAACATTGTTTAGATGCTACGTTCAGTGCTGCATCTGACCATTTGCACGATGCTAACAATAGAAACAAATGGTCACTACTTCAAGTGAAAATGGATATAAGTAAGCCTAGCCATCTATAACTATTCCAAAGAAGAAATATTACTCTTTTACGATAGGATCTATAACACGTTCAATGAACATTTTATTTTCATGTTGCTTAACGACCCCACTAACAGCTAGGTTATACGGGGGTACGAATGACCAAGTGATATAGTGAAACGATATAGTGATGATAGGTGAAGGGATGATTACAAAAACCCATGCCTTATACGGGACGCGAACCCATGTCCAACTTTCTACCGCTAGCGATAGTTGACTCAGCACCGGGCGGCAACAATAATCTTACTTTCTCTAAAACAAAATAGAGAAACAGAGAGAAACAAAGAGAGAGAGGAGGAAGAGGGAGAGGGACAATTGCGAGTAAAATAATCTCGCCTTGGGTCCGTTATTAGGTTTTGAGAAGAACGTATCCCCAGGGACGGATTCCCGATATTTACGGAAGATCGGACGAAAGGAGAATAAAGGTGGTAAAAGAAGACGCGGACGAGGTGAACAAATTAGATTGTTTCATTAGGGTATGGATGTGAATTCCCTGGAGGTAAAAATTGGAAATCTATAAATCCGGTGACAAAAAGCTGGAGTAAACCGACCCGCCTGGAGTGTTAAGGTGGTTGCTTGTGACCGACAACCGTACGAATTAGATTAGCAGGTTAGTACACTCATTGGCGTCGTAAAGTCGATACCTAGCTGTACTTAGATACAATTTTATAATTAATAAAGTCGTTGATTGAGCGATAATAAGCGGATTGACTTTTCATGACCCTTAGTTACCAATCCTATTAATAATTGGCTTGATATGTGTCAAGCCCCAAAATCCCAAAATCAACTCCCAAAATCAGGTAGTACACTTTGAAAAAAAAAATCACTCAAAATAGCGAAAAAAAAATATTCACCGAAATCGAAAAAATCAAAAAAATATCACCGAAATCGAAAAATCACTCGAAATCACACGAAATCATGAGAATCAAAAAAATCACCGGAATCAAGAAACCAAAATAATCACCGAAAACAAAAAAATTCACAAAAAATCAGCGAAATGAAAAAAAATATTCGAAATAGAAAAAGTTACACAAAAAATCACTCGGAATCAAAGAACACTCGAAATGAAAAAAAATAACCCACGAAATCAAAATAATCATTCGTGATTGGGAATTCCGTGATTCATACATCAGATATTCAGTAGTTCTAGTACATACGTACACCAACTATCAATGGTTGACCCTCAGAGTCCAACGCTCAACCGAATTGTTGGCCTCTACCTTAGTACCTGTAGATAATTGTCGGGTTGTCACACAACATTTGAGAAGCCCTAACAAGTTGTCCCTCCTCCCAGGGAGTTTTGAGGGAGATTTGTTACCGGAAAAATGTACGTCCTCCACATTAACATCTTTCATTCTGACTGATATTTATTGTGGTTTCCCTCAGTCACTGAGGTGAATACTGGGGTTCAAAATTCATCAATTTAATCGGCAATGATCAATTGGTATAGCTATTTCAGTTGAAAAAGAAAAACTCTTTGTGGTTTCCCTCAATCACTGAAGTCATTGAGATACTGGAGATCAAAATTCATCAATTTAATCGGCAACGATCAATTGGTATAGCTATTTCAGGGTGAATGATCATTCCAGGAAAGATTCACTATCAGAAGCATGAAGATGTTTTGCAAACATTTTTAAATGCTTTGAGTTTTCTTAACAATTACCAGAGTGTTTATAAATATTTTATTGATACATGCCATTCTTCGTTCGTGGATATATCCATATACCTGAACGATTTCATGGCCGTACACGACAGTTAGATTTTTTGTCATGCTTATTGAATTCTTGAATATTTATAGAGAAAGAAAATCATCACTCACGTTCAAATTATCTTGTTATAAAATGTCAATGAAAGTCATAATTACATAACATAAATATAAAATGAGTACATAAGTAAATGTCGTGTAGTCCAACACGTGGTAAAATCCATCATGATGAAAATGAACGACGCGATGCCAGTCAACCAATCACAAACACGCTTTCTATAGTTTCCACATACTTTTATACTTCCGTCATGTGACATCGTGTCAAACTAGAACAAGAAACCAAAACAAAAAGAACTTTTCTCTCAGCAAAACTTTCATGAGAAATCTATAAGCAAATATATATATATATATATATATATATATATATGTATATAGAGAGAGAGAGAGAGAGAGAGAGAGAGAGAGAGAGATGGGTATAGCTAGCTAAACCACAATTCTAAAGTAGCGTTAAGATAAAGATTGTAAGTTTAAATGACTCGCGATTATTCTTTCCAACCTGGTACTACCATTCGCTTCAACGTATATACCTATCTAAATCTCTCTTCCCCTCACCTCCCCCCTCCCCCTCCCTCCCTCCCCCCACCACCAACGGCATCATCAAACACCTTACCCTCTCTCACACCCGCAGCCCCTATTTTAGAACGTGCGAGTTATCAAAGGAATTACTGCTACCAGACTTTTAGCTCTGCAGTTATCGAGACCTTAGTTTAGATTCTAACTGCAGAATCACCCTTTTTATACGAGTTTTATTTGGGAATATGCTGGAAGTGGTTTCCTTATGAGGATATCATTTACCTAATCTGGGAAAAAATTATTGAAGATAGTTCTCCATAGAAATGTGAGATAAAAAAATCAATTATTTCATTAATTCATTTTTCACTCAAGAATATTAAATCAGGACTTCGGATTTCGTTCCTCTGCTCAAAGGAAAACTCAAAGCAATTATGAAAACAATCAATTTAATTAATTATAGTTGATGATGACATTAGCGTGTGAAATTAAAGATCATCTTGGTTATAAATATAACTCTCGGCATCACGTGACAAAATGGTTTTATATTACTTTCTCGTCCTCAATTGGATGAGCGGAGTGAGGACCTAATTTCACCGTACTCTAAAAGAACGGAAAAGTTTTTTTTTCAGGATCCACAGGTCAAACGGAAGTTCAAATTCAGTTGGAACTTTGCAAACAGAATTTTCATCATCTAGTTAGATACTTCACGGTTTAAAATGTATGGATAATTTATAGTCAGAACACACAACCTAAACTGAGTGAATATAAATTATAACTCATCCAAAACCTACTTCCGGTCCGGTGGTCTTGACACAATCTTCAATCTTATGAATTGAAGATTCATAATCTTCAATTATGAATTCATTATTATTGTAATAAATATAAATTGTTCGTCAAAATAAGTTTCACTTATTTTCCCTTTCTGCTCTACTCAAAATTTTATGAACTGTATACTTGAACTAAATATTCGCCATTGTTGAAATAGGAATAGTATTTAGAATAAACTGCCAATGGTCCAAAGCTTTAAAAAAAAAAAAAAAAAAAAAACAAAAAAAAATCAAAATCACCGTTTATTTTCTTGAATTGCGAGAAATTCTATATTGTTGCAAATTATTCATTAATTTGATTGAATTTTATATTTTTTACTTACCGGTAGTGTATGTTTATGCTCTTGTACAACATCAGTTGATATCAGGATCCTTTCTCTGTTCTATATCTAGCATCGAAACGAATGTTCAACGGAACTATTTCGTCCAACAGAACGAATAATGAATCGATTTTTTTTATTGCTGTTTAACGACCCCACCAACAGCTAAGGTTCATCTGATTCGTCTTATAGGGGTTCATCCAGAAATTCTCAACCGATAACCTACTCGACATTCATTATGACTTCAATCGATACACGTGTATTAAGTTTGTATACCTAATACATCTAATATTGTTTCACGGCCTAGATAAATTTACAATTACACATTTAGTTTGTATATTTGGCACGATGTATAATGCGTAACTCATGTAGTAAACCAGTCAGTTATGTATCTAACCTGTCACTATCTATGTAATAAGATTATTATCGCGCTTATAATGGTTATACGATCTATGATTAATAGGGTTAAAGTTTATGTTAGCAATAGCTAGAACGATAATGATCTCTGTTTACGACCAGCTTATTTGCATACAAATAGGTGATTGTTCTAGTTATAATGTAGTGATAGGAGACCATGTTATATAGAGTTAATTGACTACCAAGAATACGATAATTTAATTTAAAATTTCATCACAAGTCTACTATGAAATGAATCTATTATTAATGTTTAATAAGTTTTCATTTTCATTACATTCGAATACGTTGGTGTTCAGAATATGATGTGAGGCCTGATTGTGAATGAGGGAGCTATACATTTCATATTGGGTAGTTATAACTAGTGAACGAATACGTCAATGTAACCAAAGCAGTTGATTAATTAGTAATTAATTTTAATTATAGTTTCCGGTCAGCGTTATTTGGATCGATATATTGAACTAATTATTCAATTACACTTCAGTAATCAGATACAGGTTACATGGACACGGATATCGAATATACTTCTGTCAAGTGATGGCACCTTCAGTTTCAATTGGTGAATAACATTGTCCCCCAAATTATATCATGTAATCATGATTTAAATATGAGTCCTATACCGAGTTTGTTGCCCCAAATTTGCGAGTTGCTATAGTAACCTGCCAAACATTCAATTTTGTACGCGGCATACAGGTCAGGAAAAAGGATCAATTTACTTGAAACTTTTTTTTAAATTGGTGTTATACCAGAATAGGTTGGGATTGTTTTTGAGAAAAATCGGTTGAACGGTTTTTTTCAGAAAAAATTTGCAAAGTATGGAAAATCCCCATGAGAATAAGCCGGAGGCGGAATACTTGAAAATCCCAAAAATTCCAAAAGCTCTCAAATTTCTACCGTTTGTAGTAACAATCATCGTACACATTTTCAGCGAATTATAGAACAATCGAATGTGTAATAACGAAGAAAACGCATTTTCAAAGCACTAATGTACTAAAGTAATGTGAGCAACAAGTGTCACCAATGAATTAAAACGATTAAAATCTGTGATGGGTATCAAGAAGGCACTGGTACCATTGTTGGGAAACCAGGGTCCATATACCAACAGACAGCCGCGGTTCTTAAACCTTTGAAGTGATCCATGGCCTGTATAATGTATATTGCTGACAAAATGTTCTTAATTCTACATTTCCATACTTCTAAGCTCATCTCACAACGCAATTATGGCGTTTCCCCAGTATGTAATCAATGCTACAATTGAATGTGGATTAGTGGATTACTGTTGCCGTTGCTGTAGCCGTGCTGTTTCTTCCTGTTCTCATTTCAAGATTCCAGACATTCTTATACAATACTGAATCGAAGAAGAATGTTGACAGTATGGAGATTGCATGCAAGTGAATAGTTATTTTAACAGCGATACATCATTTACATATTCACATGATATATTCAGTGGAATAATGAAATACCGATTCCAAGTCCCTGAGCAGAAGAATAGTTATAATTGTGTGTGTGTGTGTGAGTTTAACTTCGCGGGCGCACAAGCAATCTGCACCCGCCAACTGAATTCGCATTACCGGACTTTACATTTGACCGCCTTTGTCAATTCACCTTCGCGGGCGCACGAGCAAGAGCTTTTTTTAGAGAAATGATTACATTATTTTGTGAAATGAAAAAACGGAATCAGCGAAGACTTTATTTTACATGCACATATGACATGACCAGCAAGTGTGTGTATTCTGCAATCTATATGTTAACAGGAAAAATACAGTGAATTAATTCTGTTCTTTTCACCAATAATTTTCATGTACCAGAATGAAACTATAGTTTTTGGGACACAATACTTCAAAATACAGTACTGTAATACTGTGATATTTTTCCCAAATCTCATCCCAACACTCAAGTTACAATTGTACTCATGAATTTTCGCTGATATTCACGTCAGAAAAATCAAAAATGGAAGAGATATTAAATTGTTGAATTCATAACGACAGATTATCAAAAAAGAAAATTATGATTTTCTTTCAAGAACTTTAACACAAGAATTATAGTTCAAAAACAACGGTAATTCGTGCAGTTTCTTGGTGACTGATGAATTCTATCCATGTAGGCCTATGCACGTTGAATTCAACTTGTTAGTTCTCATCGAAATAACATAATATAATATCATAATATACAACAATAACTCAATTGCGTCAAATTTTGATGGATTTGTTAATTTAGTATGATATAGATTGGTAATAAATCTGGGAAATTGCATTGAATAATTCTATGTGGCATTACTTTTCAGTTTTAATTGAGATAAATGAATTGAGGCTACATTATCGTGTCCCATATCCCTCATAGTGATAATTATTCATGCCATAACTACAATCAACCATTGAAATGATACAAAATATAATCGAATATCTGTTTTTTGCGAAAACTATAATGAAAATCACTTGGATAGTACTGTGCACACTAGATTTGGAGAGAATTAGAATATAATTAGTAAACCATTACGTAGAATAATGGCAATTGATATTTATTGCATAATTTAATTTCATTGGATATATTGATATATATGAGTATCCATTGATTTCTATATTGCTAATATCATGTATATATTTTCCGTATTTTCGAACCATTTTGTAACCCAAATATGATAAAACGCTATACGAAGAGTGAGGAAAAGAGAGAGAGAGAGAGAGAGAGAGAGAAAGAGAGAGAGAGAGAGAGAGATCCCCCTATTTAGAATCTGTTTGCGCCAAATTCCCGGTCACCGGACTTAGCATTTTTAAAGTACTCTAAAAAAATACGTTGTGCGGCCGCCGAGAATTGACTGGCATCTGTTGCCTCAACTCACGCCAAGCGATTCTCACAATCGCCTCACTCTGACTTTTTTTGCCGGAGCACAAGTCCTTCGCGGGAGCTCATGGCTCTCCGCCCGCCAACTGCTCTCAGTTCCGCACTTCTCCAATTTGGGGACTTGTAAAATTTTCGACATTTTACATTTTTCCCAAGCTCGGGATTCAGCCGGCATCTGTAGCCTCAACTACCGCCAAGTGAATCTCGAGATCGCCTCACTCGGACTTCTTACCAGTATTAGCAAGTCCTTCGCGCGAGCTCATAGCTCTCCGCCCGCCAACTGCTCTCAGTCCCGCACTTCTCCAATTTGGGGACTTGTAAAATTTCTCACAATTTACATTTTTCCCAAGCTCGGGAATTAGCCGGCATCTAATGCCTCAACTCCCGCCAAGCGGATCTCAGGATTCAATTTTTTTTATTCAATCAAACTGTTTTAATTAACATAGAAAAAATAGTAAAGATGAATTTCTGTATTTTTATGAGCATCATTCATGCACCCCCTCAAACAGCTTGAAAAATAAACTTAGCTAGTAGAACATTTAGCATTACAAAAGCGTGTACTGTCACTAAGATACGGGAGAAGATGGAGAACGCAAGACTAGAGTGAGAGAGAAGAAAAAACGTTTCTGCAAAATACGATAGTATTGGAAACGTAAAAAAAACATCGCAGCATATCTAAATAGAATACGTTTTCCATATGAAGCCGTATATTTCTTTGGTACTAATCTTGGCATTGAAGAATTACGATTTGGTAGAATCCAAAAGAAGGAAAAGAAGAGTAATGGGTCTGGTATTAATTTTGAATTGACGCTAGGATATTAGCTATAGATAGACCATACTGACATATCAGTTTTTATACTTTGAATATTGATGGATTTATACGAATAATTCAGAGACGTGGATAAAATCGAGGAGAATAGTATTTGCAAGAAATGAACACAATAATCAGTCATTTATTTGAAATTAATCTTGTTGGGTTTGATTTTCACTTTGGAATTGAAAATAATGGAAGTTTTTTTATAATCATCAATAAAAACTCGAATATTAGTGGAAGTTACAATTATCATGAACTATAAAATATAATCGAAATCTTTCAATGCGAACCTACGATTGATTGTAAAGTTCATCTGGATTGAAATTGAATTTTCATGAATTTTGAAAACATTCGAGTTTAACTCAAAAGTAAACACTTTTTCAATTTAATCGGCGTGAATTGAATTTTTCCTAATATATCAGTATGGAATCAATTCCTTGTTATTGAACTGACACCAATCCAGGTTGATATGTATGGTGGAATAATAGAAAATGTGTGTACAGAAAAAAAATATATTTTCTCATTGAAATGTGCTGAAATTCATTACATTTAGATGATCGAAAAACTATTTCACAGAAATACAAATTGTATGTAGTGAAATTGGTTTTCCTAAGACACATATCTGATGTACAAAAATTGGGATATCAACTCGTGAAAACTTCAAAATCTCAAAAACCAGAGATACAAATTTGTTTTCTGCGATAGTTATTGTAAAATTGTGTCTTAGGTGGCACAGTGATTAGTCTATTCCAAAATGAACGCAAACTGTGAACCCAATACGAAAATGTGTGAGTGAAAAACATATCATTCTCTTTTCGATTGTATTCGAATTTTTGGAAAAATTTCGAATTCCATTCTCCATCTAAAAGGCATTTAGTTACCACGTACGCCGCCGAAAGAAGCTCGTTCGTTTGGCGCTAGTAGCTCGTCAAACTGGTAGACAGATCTTACCCCAAGGGTCACATTTAGACCATCAAACGTATTTGCAAAATCCTTTTCGAATGTAAATCTTCGTTCGCTAGCAATGTGAAGTGAGGTAATGGATGCGGGTGCTGTTATAGGTTGCCTATATAGGATGGGGAAACTCGGAAAGAGAAATTCGAATGGAAAAGATAAAGAATATCCATAATTTCACTTTTCAAACTTTATCTTTGAAAACGTTTTATATATAAAATGGTGCTTTTTTCGTTTGACTATTGTAGTTTTCGTATATATAAAGAGACTCGATGTACAAATATAGTATAACATTAAATATATATATTATTAGAATATGTACAGTAAAAAATCACAATAATTAACAATCATAAGCCTATACTCATTTTTTTTCAAAAGATTGCATGGCTTCCAGAATATGGTTCTTCAATTTTGTGTTTCCCCGAAACAAGTTTAAAATGATCATATTTTGAAGGCGGGGTGTCGAAAAATCAGAATAATCGAAAGCAAATGAAATACTTTCACAACGACTCACTATACGCATATGTGGACAGATCTAAGGAATTCAGAATACGAAAATTAGCTCGACGATTTCGTCACCAAATGACAATGTGAGCAAATACATATTAATATGCATCGAATACAATAATATGTACACGAAACATTAATATATGGGGCTATTCCATTTTTAAGAGTAAAGTTGTACCCTCTTATTTAGTCATCGAAAGAACAGGAAAATAGCTTAATTTTATTGAAATTAAAAAACTGAATAGGTATGTAGTTATAGTCATACCTTCATGTATATAATTGAACAATACATATATTTTTCACGGAAATACAGAGAAAAAACATCTAAAACAAATTAAAATATCGAAAATATATTCATCATTTATCACAGAATAATTATCACAGAAATCGATCAAAGGAGCTTTCTTAACGACTGTTTCCTTTTCTATCATATTTCATCACCAATTCAGAATCAGCCAAAAACAACATAAAATTCAGCCGTTAAGTTTCCACAGGTTTGTCGATTAGAGTTTAGATGGCAGTGATCCCCAATCACCATAACGTACAGCACGGAAAGGAGGAGGGGGGAGGTAAGGGGGGGGGGGAGGGGAGGAAAAGTTTGCTGGAATTTATAAGTGAATATTCTGACTGTAAGCCGATGATAGTCTCGGATCGGGTGCTACCATCTGGCGGATCCCGTAGGAAACTAAAGGCGCCCGCTTCGTGTGAAAAGTGAATAATATATCAAGCGTGAAGAAGACTGTTGATCCCAGTAATACTTATTTGTCACAACAAAACTGGCGAGTAAATAAACTGTTCAATGGATCTGTATGTACTGTACAGGTCTGTATAAATATATATATATATATATATATATATATATATATATATATATATATATATGATTCCATTGACTTTAAGGTTAATAAACTTCTGAGAACCAACATTAGGTTATAAAAATGGAACGATATTGATAACTGTTTGAAAATTGCGTCCTTCCCCGTGAGTCGAACCCGGATCTCCAGATCTGGTCTGACGCGTTCTCATTCCGCCGAAGAGAAAGATCTTCAACAAATTCCAATAATTCTCAATTCATTTCAAATAATGATTGAATCAATATAGGATTTGATGTGTGAATGATAAACAAATACAAAAATCCAATTTGAAAATCGCAATAATCCACCTATATAACTCTGATATGAAAACAATCTAGAAATAATCAAAACTGCTGACTACTTCCATTATTAATAACACCAGCCTCTCTGTTTCTCTCTCTGTTTCTGTACATCATCACGTGATGGCAGATTCACTCAAACTCGGACCGACGAAGTTAACAGTTTTAATCAAATCTGAAACTTTTCTCCGATGAAAATAACATCTCGTGAAGCTGGTGTTGTCAATGAAAACAGTCTGCTTAGAGCTCTAGAATCGCAATAAAACACAATATTATTCTGCAATAAAGACACGCCATCTGCTAAAGACAAGGGATATTAAAACGGTATGTAGAATATGGATAAATATATATATATATATATATATATATATATATATATATATATATATATATATATATATATATATATATATATATATATATATATATATATATATATATATATAACTATGTATATAACTTATTCATCCAAAAGCAGACACTCTATATGCAGTGGTATATATATATATATACATAATATATATGTATTACATTTTTTACAATCATGTTTCTCAAATTAAAAATGAATTAATTATCTCGTTTGTTGACAACGATTTATGTTGGATGAGAGAACCAGGTAGGGACTGTCGTTTTATAAAATCTCATTTTAAAATTCCGTATTAAATATATATTAGAGAATTCCACGCTTTGTTAACGTAATCGTTGCGTATAGAATGTTATTTGCGTGTTATACTCAGAGCAGGGATTTTGCATTGTTGAAATTATAGACTGCAGGAAGAGGTGAAAATTACTGAAGATGATTACTGCAGTAGATTTACTCCTGACGAAAATAATTTAACTGATATCACATCATTGATCATCTAGCTACTTACTTACTATGAATCATGATGGATCTGAATTTCACAAAAAATATTGATTATTCAGATTGATTCTCATAGTGGAATATGTTATTCTGATACATTCCATACAATTTGTTCTCTGAAACGACAACAAACTGATTCACTGGATGAAATATTCGATTCATTCAAATGAATGAATATATATATATATATATATATATATATATATATATATATATATATATATATATATATATATATATATATATATATATGTGTATATATATATATATATATATATATATATATATATATATATGTGTATATAATTATATATATATATATATATATATATATATATATATATATATATATAGCATCCGCTCTATTCTCACTGATTATATACAGAATATCATTCTGTATATAAACACGAATAAATAAATAAATTAGTCAAAAACCCCAATCAGCAACAACACTGAAATCACCAACCCACCATTTGTTCCAATAAATCACACAGAATATCACCATTTCTATTAAAAATCACTCCGAATGATCACATAAATGATTTTTAGAATGTGATTTTGTCTATCAACCATGACGTACGCTATTATTTCCATATGACAACGTCATTGTATGAGGCTTCGGAAGTGAGCGACGATGATCTCGGATAAAGACGAATGCATTACAACTGTTGGCGACAGGATGGTTGGGGGGTGGGGGGAGGGGGGTGTAACCGTGAAACATCAGTAGAAGATATGATAGGGACGCCTGTGCCAAACAATAACTAACCCCTCTTCCCCACAACCCCCTCCTCCCTACCAAACTCCTCTCCTTTCACCCTTAACTCTGATCAACAACAAAAGTTTCTGTTTTATTGCACAAGCATACGCATTGCTATTGTAATGTGTTTTTGTATAGTCTCCTACACGTGAAAATATGGGAGAATATAAAGAATTGTATTATTCAAGCTGACTAATTAATCAAAAAGAGTTTAATCTAAATATGAGAAATGCACTTTAAATACCTCCCACCATCTAGATGGATGAATATAAAATGCTTCTCCTATTTTTCAAATAAGGTGTATACTTCATGATAGCATTGTTTTCACTGAATACTCATCCTGATATTGTGAACATAACATATATATATACATATATATATATATATATATATATATATATATATATATATATATATATATATATATATATATTATTATCATCACTGAAAAATATACTGCTTCGTAGAGGAGGTGGTATATTTTTCAGTTATAATAATATCCATCCTATCAACATCACGTTCTGTGAGTTCCAACAGAATAACGTGTACTCATATATATATATATATATATATATATATATATATATATATATATATATATATATATATATATATATATATATATATCAGGACCCCCGTGCGATGCAAATCAATTACCACTCATCTTTCAGTATCCCCTATAGTATATATCACATGTATAATAGGAAATTTCACATGAGATACCCCCTCCTCCCCCCTCCACCCCATCCCTTACATCCTTAACTTCCATTATACATAAGTCATGCTACATAAGGATATCAATTTACAACAACTTCCAGTACAATGAGTTTGTTATTGTTCTGTGGTTGGCAATACTGAAGCAGGGTTGTAGATTCAACTGTGTCGACCACCGTGCTTGGTACGGTCATGTAGGAATGATGAGCTCGTCAGATATCATGCAGTTGGTGCTTGCGAGAATGGAATTAACTGAGGGATCTATGTATGTAGTTTAATTAGGAAGTTGAAATGAGTACCTTTGAAATTTGAGTAGTTTAGTTGGTTAATTTAGTGTTGTATTTAATTATGGATGTGAGTTGATACTTATGAATTTCATGAGTTTTTGTCCCGGAATTTACATTCATTTCCGATAATGAAAATTGGTAAGTTATGGAAAGTCGTTATCTAGTCTGGGGATGACTACTCAATTCTCTTAGAAGTGTTTTTTTTTATTTCTTCATGTTTTTTTGGGGATAAACAGAATGAAAATTATTCATTTGAACTTGAATCATTTAATTTTGTGTTGCGTTTTCGTAAAATCTCTAATATACCTATGCTATGTTATTTTTTTGTGAAACTCCTAATACCTATGAAAAATTTCATTATTTCGTTGGTCAACATTTCTCTGATGACGAGATATACGATCACAAAAAAATAATATATCTTTCATGTGTAAACTCAGAGATATCTGAGAACACCCGAAAAAAGTGTTGAATGCTGAAAGCTGTGGAAAGCTAATCAACAATTAATGAAGTTTGCACAATTATTCAGTTTTGTAGATATTCTTATTCCGTGAACAGAAGAGTGGGCTTGTCAATGTGTATGCATGTTATCAATATAATTATTCCTCTTGACGAATACCAGAGTTACTTGAATCAAATTTTAAAATGTTGAAGTAAATTGTTTATTCATTTTTCCGAAAGATCTGTAGGCCTACTGTTTATCGGTTTGATATAGTCTTTAATATCATATTGCATCTGTCGTTGACATTCTGTCAATTTGATAACTCGAGTGGAAAATAGGCTGACATTTGATAAACCTAACGAGATTTTCGTTTTATTATTTTCTTCCGAAATTGAGTTTTTCAAATTTACAGTTGGTCTTCATTTTTGTAAACTTTCGAACCAATAATTCTGAAATTTGAAGATACAATAACAATGCTGTTGTTTTCATGTCTCCACGTTCAAAACGCAGGAATGATAGCATTTTCATAATTCAAAAGTTCATTCCAATTTCTCTTGATTCAGCATCATGTCAATTCATTCATCATTCCCCAACGCCAATATATCATAATATTGTCGATGAAATACATTGTTATACCCTCAATAAATTGAGAAAACATTATTAAAAAAGCGATCGTGAAGAATTTTGATGCTTAAAATGATTGATTAATATTTGTAAGGGTTGTACATAGAATAGAAGATGTAAAAGGAGATATGTTATTGAAAGTATGAACCCCTTTTTCCTCACAACTTGTTACTGAAATTTATTTTCAAAATAAGTCGAGAATACTTATACATTATGAACATAATATTTCATTGCACCGATTTCAAGAAGAGTGAGATGGAAAAAATATTTTTAATGATACGATTTGATAAAATGGCAGTTTTCTGGTGATGTTACTATTGATCGGTCTGAAATGTCATAATTCAGGTACGGGAGGTGTGGGCGGGGGGGAGGGCATACATTATCAATACCTTCAGGATCGTATTCAAGATCGTATAAATAATACCTATCCAACTCACAACTCATACTGTGCACACACACATTGAGATTAAATTAAAAAATCATTCAATTAAAAACGATTTGAATAAAATTAACTTGGAGAGCAGATTGAATATTTACCATGTTTCCAATTCACCACAAATTAAAAAGAAAGGCTCGCTCAGTCTGTGAATACAAACCTATGAGAAAAAATTGCACCGATTTCCATTTTTACAATGAATCAATTATGATTGGACTAGTGATTTGTGGATTTTGTCAACAAACTATTGGTCTGATAATATAAACATACGGGTGGAGGTGCCGGTTTTCAGACATTTTCATCCTCATTCATTCCATTATGAACTCACTATATGGATACTGTCATTATATTCAACTGGTAAATATTATTAATCACGTGAATAAATCAATTAGGACTAATGACTTAGAGTTGGAAGTAGAAGTGATTGATATATTTCAATTTGCATTCAAGTCTGTGCTGAATGTTCATCGGTTTATGCTACGTTTATTGTGAAAAGTTCAACAAGTTGTCACAATAATAATATTGTGACATTAAAGTTAAGTATGACTGGATATAAAGAAAGAGAGAGAAAGAGAGAGAGGTAAAGAGAGATAGAAAGAGAAAGAGAACATATATTTATACAGACCTAGTTGTGTGAAAGGTTTTGTCGTATCCATCACTTTACTAATGCGCGTAACTGTCAGCCGCATGCTCTCTCAAGGCACTTTGCACCCCAAACACACACACTTGCAACCCCCTAAAGCCTAAACTCCCTCACTCCACCCTCTGCCACCGAGTATCATCCATCCTCCACAGCCGTCTCTTCTGCCGCCGTCATGTACCCAGCCCTGTTGCTACTGTATTAGACTTTACAGTTTAGTGAAAACAGTTATGCAAAAAACGAGTACAATCCATTATCGTCGTGTTCACAAGAAGTCATTTTACAGTTGAAGAAGTTAATTTCTTGTCATTTTCTGACTTGCGTGGAAAGTAGAATTATATTCTAGACTCGGTTTTGCTGACAAATATGAAAACCAACATGAAAACCTAACCAATGTGATGTTGTGTATATTAGCCCTAGTGGTTGACGTTACTTGCCATAAATACGTGAAAATAGAACGTTTTTATTCAAACATTCTTGACTTGATAAAATCTTCCAATGAAAATAACGTTACGTATCAACGTATTGAAATAACGTTTCGGATATTGTTGAACAAAAAATATACGTATCGGTTTTTGTTTTTTTTGAAATTGTATTGTGGCTTAACAACCCCACCAACAGCTAGGTTATACGGGAGTACGAATGAGCGAGTGATAATGAAAGCTGAAGTGATATGCGGGTCTCGAACCCACGCCAATCTGACCAACCGCTAACCTGACCGCTAGCGATAGTAAACTGATCCTCGGGTATTCGCAGAGTTGGTAAATATGGATACAAAAATCAGTGATGTTTTATAAATTGATGTCATTTGTATTCCAATAATGATTTATAACAATCTCATAAGTTGATTTATGTATGCCCGAATAGTTTTCTAATCCAACAATTTTGGATGAAGACACGTCAAAGGTATATCAACTCGATATACCTACCTCAACGAATAACATACAACTTAAATCAACAGGTAAATGATCAAAAGTACCATTTTACGATTTAACAATCGCGAGGATTTTCCCAAGTAACAAGATCAAACAATAAACAATACGAACGCTGTTTGCTGTTCGCTGTTTGCCTACGACTTCGTTGCTGTCTAGTAATAAAACATTTTACGATTTCTGGTTCAAATCATGGATTTATGGACTGCTCTAGTTGAAGCTTAATAAACAGTAGTATATATTAGAGATGGAAAAAAGTTCATATGCATCATCAGATGTGATGGTAGTTTAAGTTAACGACACTGATATATGGCAATATTATTATTTCCATTTTCATGAGTGTGTAATTATTATGATTACTTTCCACTATCTGGAAACATTAAACTTATATTCTTCAAGTGGTGACCTCAATTATAGTATTTCTGTGTGTATAAGTACATGTCACAGATTTCATCACTTATTTATAAATAGAAGCATGAAAAATTATGTCCATACAGATCTTTTGTTGTCGTTGATTGATGATATATCACTTTTTTATGATGATTGTTGATTAGTTTTGATTGTGTTATTATTAACTTCGATTTTCTTCGTCACAATTTTGATGTCACAATATTTCGATCAATTACATAATTTCTGGTGATGTATTTGTTATTTTTATCTTCGATTTATAAAGTTTAAGATACTTCAAACTTCGAGAATTCTTTCCCACTTCATGTACTACACTGATCTGATCAATAAGATTTAAAGGACATTACAATCCTAAAACTAGACTTCAATTAATAATTACGATATTTTATTTCTATAATTGAAGAGAAAACTGCTAATCATAACATCTCAATTTCAGAAATGATGAGTGATTTGAGACCACGAGTCATGACCCATTCTGTATAGAAACATGAACAAAATCGTGTAGTGTCCACGTCACGATTCAAGGAGAGACCAAATCCTGGAGGACAAATTAATTCATTCTATTTTCTAAAATTTAGATCATGATTTCTATTCTTCTCCAACATTTCGGAGACAACTATCGTCTTTATTCGTTGAAATCCAGTTACAGGGTTGTTTTGTCCTATCAATTCTGCTGAAAGTACCCTTGAACAACTATTAGCTTGTCTGGTATTGACGGAGATATGATAATTCACACCGGTTCATTGAGCCATCTAGCATGGCCATCAACTCGGGGAATGTTTTGGTTAGGATTCTTTGGATCAGGTTATTTCCGTTGTATCAGAATATATTTGAGTAGATTCACTGACCGATCGAATTTCATTATCCCAATCCGATCTTTCTATGATTATTCGGTTTTCTGTACACTCTACAGGTTGTAAGGATGAACCAATCCTGATTAAATGTTTTCTTCTTGAACTCAATTTTGATAACAAGTTATTGGTATCTTCTGGTCAGGATGATTTTGAGGCATCATTGATTGAAATTTTGGGAATACCCATGATTATTACTAAATGAAAAAATAAGAATCAATCAGTTTTAAACGAGAAAATAATTAATTTCAAAATGTTGTAGGGCCTAATGAAAAGCCATGACGGACATTTTAATGATTTTAAGAAATTAAAGTGAATTTAAAGAAAATGTGATGAAATCTTTTTTACATTGCATGCAAACATTTCGATTTTTTAAGAATTATATTCAATTTTTACCTATACAATAATAGTTAATATGAATACATAGACCGTTTTAGCGTGAATTTTCTTTGTGAATGAACATATTCCATTTGATAGAACATCTATTATGTTATTTCTAGAATATACCCACATAAAACAGTGCACAAAAAACACTGTATACTCCCTTCTATTGGGTTCCGATACGTAATTCCGGTAGTCCATTCCATTTAATATCCTGAACTGAAATTTCAAGACGAATCTACGCGGAAGGATATAAAATCAGCTCTTTGATGTGCTATAATTAGTGTTTACATCACCCATAAATGTTTGTTAGACTAAATGTAGGACATAAAACAAGCCCCGAAAGCCGTTTCAAGGGACGTAAACCAATGTTTACCTTGCGATTTACCCTCATATTAGAGGTATATAGGTTGTGCTCCTTTTTTATACCACCACGTGTAAACAGTCATCGATTTCTTTCGACGAAACTTCACTACTTAAGTTATTAGTCACCTGGGAAATGATCTATAGCAGTACATCCAATGACAAAGAGTACTAGACCAAAGACAATAAGTTGACGATGCAAATAAATAGTATTTTTAATAAATTCATGATATGATGGATTCGAGTTGACGTCGATTGAGAATAATTTCCTAGATATAAAATTTCAAACAGAATCGGATTGATCAAGGCAGATTCGGCAACTGAAGACTTTTATATGCGGCGAAGAAGAGTGGTCACAGACAGCGTTTACCTGGTGTCAAAGTTTATTGCATTCAATTTAAAACGAAAATAAAATGGGGTGGTAAGATCACCCTTGTGGTACTCCGTCCAAACGATCCTACTCTTATCCTCAGCCTTAATTGGGGAAAAATAATTTTGTATCAAGTTTCGATGTTATTAAAAAAAATTATACATTCAAGAAAGATAATTGGTCGCAAAACACGTCGATAATACCAATTTGTATCGTTATATTTGTGAACCTGTGGGCCTATGATATATTGGGTTATGATTTATTGGGTATTATAATTTTCCAGGACAAGGTTTTCAATGACGTGATCAACTGCATCTACCGAAAGCATTAGGAGGGTGAATGCACGGTTCTTACAAAAATATAGGAATTCATCGTTATTCTCTTCCTTGCTCGCGAACCAGTTAAATTGAATGAAAAGTATATCCATCTCAAGACAATTGCATGCCAGCTTTGATTAATGAGATCCAATTTTTGTAAATTCACTCGATTTTAATATAATACGTCAATGAATACCAAGAACGAAATGAAATTCATTGAGGTATTATCTTGAAACTGACTGAATTCACAGAAATAGAATGGCATACTTGAATACCATATAATTATTTTGGCGGTAGGTAATATATATTTTCTTAAATCACACTGGTTCGTGAGAATGACAAAGGTAATAACGATGATTTTCTTTATTTTCATGAGCACCGTGCATGTACACCCTCAAATTTCGGAAGCCTTATTGTAGATAATTCAGTGTCAATTATAGCAAAATTCAGACAGTAAATTAATCGGTACTTTCTTTGACGGTACAAGTGAAAGGTCAATAAAGTTTCTAGTGATATTTCTTCCAGCTGAAATGCGAGCACCGATTTAAATAATTGATGAATACGAAAGGCTTGTTACCCGAGTTGTAGGGAACATCATCAACAAACTTGTGACGTGCAAAATGGATATTAGTTTCACTTTGACGAGTCAATTGCACAAAATTAATGACCTGAATAAGTAATTTATAATAGTATAAGTGACTTACAAATTACATTATCGATTATTGCTTGACATTGGTCGAATGTTAACACAATTTTTTTTTTCGGGTAACATCGACAAAGTGGTCATTTCGTTTTCCATATTCCAATTTTATGCTGAATAATTCGGTGTAGATAATTAGAAGTGCATGTCAATTTCATATTTTATTCAATGGATCAATTAAATTCAGGAATATGAAAATTTGTCAATACATTTCGAATCATCTGACAGTATTGAGAAACTGAATTTACCCACTAGTGGAAATCACTCTTTTTTCCGAATGCTGCTTACGACCACACCAAAAACTATATAATACGGGAGTACGAATGAGCGGGTGACTGAATCGATGAAGAAATGATAAGTAAAACGAAGTTCACAAAAACCCATGCCTTGTATGGGAATAGAACCCACGCCCGACCTAACATCAAATTTTTGACCGAGCCACGGGGAAGGGTATTAAGTATATTCAGAAACACATTTATTACAAAGCACTTGAAAAATGAGAGCATTAAAATTCTTCTCATACTTTGTTGTTCACACATCCAAATCCAACACTTACATAAATCAATTTTGAAAACACAAACTCTGAAGTTTGTCACCAAAACACATTCAAAATCCCAAAGTACCATTTTTTACGAGATGTCCTATTAGGAAATACTCTGATATCGGCTATCGACTATCGAAACGATATCGACTACAGCAGGATAGTAAAGGGGATCGGTGGGGGTGGGAGGGGGAGGGGGGTAGGTGTGTCAGTAGGAGTTTAGGCTGAGAGGAGGGGAGAGGCTATTAGAGGTGAAATATTACCCTTTGGGTGTGGCCTACCTCTCGATAACTCATTTCCTTCGCTTTTCGCAACTAGAAGAGATTTTTCATCCCTCTTGGCCTTAAAAAAAGCCTCACAGCATTATTTATTGGCGCTATTACGTCAAGATTACAGGTGACAACTGCCAAGACTTGAAATTAGCACGGAATGAGACAGATTTTTCAGAACCACTCCGTGTTGTTATTTGTCCACTTTCACAAGTATGACAAATTCTTTTAATGCTTCACAGGTTTTTGTGCGTTTCTCAGTACAAAGTATGGTATTATTAGTTATATTACGATATATGAACCTTTTTAACAATCAATATAGAATACATATGGAAGAAGAATAGAACATAATTAAATAACTGAATATCAAAATGATGTGACACTGTACTAATATTGAGAAAATTAACGATAACATAAAAAAGTTGGACACTAATAATAATTCGAAAATAAAATTATTTGAACGTAGATGGATATAATAGTTAGTTTTTGGTTGGTATTCTGAATATTTGAATTAATCCTTCAGGGCGGACATTCCTATATCATATTTTGAATTATTGATTCTAATTATCATTTCATCTCATATTTTATTCATTCTTTCAGAAATAAACCACTACTAACTGATTTCTAGTTGAACTCATGAGAAATGTTGTTAGATTAGTTGAATTGAAATTAAGAAAAAAATCGAATTCTATTCGTTATCATCTTTGAGCGTTGACATTGACTGGGAAAACGCCATATGTTAGACGAGCGAATAGTAATAGTATGGGTGAAAATAGGTAAAAACTGCTTCGAGTGGTACTAATTTAGCACATTTTATGTTTTTTCTTCAAAATGGCTGACCTGATCAAGCTGAAAATGTTTAGAAATGTGTATCAAAATGTAATTCAACTTCACGCAAAATTTCATTTTTTTGGAGAATAAAAATATTTTCTTTTTTTTCCGCCATGTTATTCTAATGGGTATTTTTGAAATTTCTAAAATTCCAAGTTACTGCTCGATAATGCCACAAAACTATACAGATCTAAGTTAGATGAGGAACCATATTGGAGAAAAAGTTTCAAGTTGACATTCTTCTATTTTATTATCTGTGATTAAATATTTTGTTGTTTTTTATTATTCTGTGTCGTATCGTCGAATATGTCGTATGTGTCGAATATGAGCAGAGATCTAAATGAAGATTATACACACATATCTTCCAAGATATTCCACCGATTGAATTCATTACTAAGTTGTCGAGATCAATTCTTCCTAGAACCAACTATAGAGCCCTACATCCTAGACGCGAACGTGGGGACCATCATTCAAACAGCGTATGTTGCCGTAGACAGAGAGCGAAGTGAACCAGAGAGAGATGGACGCTTTACGTCATGTAGGCTCTATATAGGTAACAGCTGTAGCAAATGGGGGAGACGAGCTTGGAAATAGAAAATCAAACAGGTCCCAACGCCACCCCCCCCCTCCCCCGCCCCACGGTTCCCCCCGACCACCCACCCACCCGACAGTATTGGAGGATGCGAGTTCAACCTGTGGATTGATTATACGACCCCTGTTGCCCAAACGTTCTCTCTCTCTATGTCTCTCTCTCTCTCACGCTCTCTCCATCTCTCTCACTTGTCTCTCTCTCTCTCATTTCTCTCTCTCTCTATCTCCCTATCTCTCTCTCTCTCTCTCTCTCTCTCTCTCTCTCTCTCTCTCTCTCTCTCTCTTTATCTTTCTCTCTCTCTCTTTCACTCTCTCTCTTTCTCTCTCTCTCTCTCTCTCTCCCTGTCTCTGTCTCTCCCTCTCTCTCTCTCTCTATCTCTCTCTCTCTCTCTCTCTTGATATATATATATATATATATATATATATATATATATATATATATATATTTTTTTTTTATTCATATATATATATATATATATATATATATATATATATATATATATATATTTCTAGCTCTCTCTCTCTCTTTCTCTCTCTCTCTCTCTCTCTATTTCTCTCTCTTCTCTTTCTCTCTCTCTCTTTCTCTCTCTTTCTCCCTCTCTCTCTGTCTCTATCTCTATCTCTCCCTATCTCTATCTCTCTCTCCCTCTCTCGTCAACTGGGTTAACCGATAGTGAGAATAAAGAAGGAAATATTAGAAAAATAATTTGAAAACTTAGTTTTCTTATTGACAATCATTCTTGAGGAGAGAGGGGAACAAGTTTCTAGCTTAACATCACCTGCTAACTTTTGATAACAATTTCTTTTAATGGAAAGACTTGAGAAACGTAATTTGTGAAAAATGTATTGCAGTAACTAATAGAAAAAAGGAATGACTTCTAAGAATTTCACATTTAAAGAAGGTTATACGAACTCTTATAATGAAGTACTAATCATCCAACTATGGGTTAGTATCGTGTGTAACCTAGGTTAATAACAAGTTAATCTGCAAACTGTCTCCTGATACACTAACTATTAGTTCATAAAACCGGACATCATTGAAATAACAAAGAGAAAAGAAAGAGGCCTTATACAATATGTTCTTTCTTTCGAGAAGAATAAGTTTAATTTTATTAATTTTTTTCCACAGCAGGTATGAACAATTGTATCATACAATTGGATTTCGACTTTTGTAATCTTGCCCTGATGATGCCCGGACAAATACAGACGAAACATCAGTCAATGAATGAAAAAGTCTTTTCGAATGCATCAACAAATATTGACTATTGATTAACACATTATGCATCATGGAAAACAAAGTTAAAAATAACACATATTGTACGTATATATATATATATATATATATATATATATATATATATATATATATATATATATATATATATATATATGAATATATATATATATATATATATATATATATATGAATATATATATATATATATATATATATATATATATATATATATATATATATATATATATATGGCTATATGGATGTATTATCAAGTTTTGTCCAATATATCCAGCTTTGAAAATGGAATCGAGAGTTTTTAGGTGAATCACTTGCTATTAGTCGATTATATATTAACACTAATATTTTCGTCGATCAATACTGAAAGTAATCACCGTCAAAAGCCTCATATTAATGAGATGTCAATAAAAACCACACCCTGAAAGTAAAAATCAACCCTCAAGATTACCAAAAATCAATAATATCTTATAATGTAATTACATCCCCCTCCTTCCTATCTCAACCCCTACATCCAATACCCATTTCTTCAGACGATGATATTTTGTCGTATACACTTGAACTTTCTAAAAGTGAAACATCCTTAACATTATTCTAGTTGAAGAAGCATTATTTACTTTTGAATATACAATTCAGCCTAGAGTAACTAAGCTATCTCAAGGAATAAAACAAATCATGTTATGTCCAAGAAAATACTGTGTGAATACTCGAATATAATATGCTGACAAATTTCCTTGTATTGTGCCTATTATTTTAGAAAAAGAGAATTTCATATCTTGTATTACATGAAATATATTTTATAGCTTGTCCACGACCATCGAGTTCCTTATTATTATCATCTATTTATCATTATTTATACCAGTATATACTACATGAGAATCAGACCCTAAACACTAGTACATCACAAACACTAAATAATATATAATTCGGAAATATTTCAAAATTCAGAGTTGAGAAATATCAATCAGTGGAATGGACTATAATAGTGATTCAACAGTTATTTAAAAGTAATAATGATGATATACCCGTTCTGTATATTGTGATCACAATTATACTCATGTGATCATTTGGATATAAAAGTACGAGTTTTTAAATACGTCAAAGTGATATATATAAATACTCAATAATGTCAACAAAAAAAAAATTGAATATCAATCGTGTCATAGTCATTATGTTTCTGTGTATTCGTCATCAACAATCATATATTTTTTTCTTAGAATTCTTAAGCAGTAATTGCAGCTGCAATCAAAAGCATTTAAAAATTCCTAGGTAGAAGTGTGAAATAAGGACACGTTCACTTTTTCCTTCATTGTCACTCTTGGAGTGTTGTGCTCTTTCATAATGGTTAGTTAATTATCAAAATGGAAGGTTCCAACATTTATGGGATCCCTGTCAGCTATTTTAAAACTATTCTTTTCAGACCTGAAGTTTTCTCCACCTCGAGTATCATGGTCGTGAACTCGTGAATTTATTATTAATAATTGCGGGGTCTACCAATACACTTAATAAGTATAAACATGTCACAATAGATAATCTGAAATCACGGAATAGTTTTCTACATGAATGATTACAATGTAATCAGAAGATCATCTCGAGATTTTCCTGATTTCTAATACTGCATTTGTATTTTGAACCTTAATTGATAATTAATGTTGATAGCATGGTAGTAGCTGTAGTCAAAAGCAGGTGAAACAGAATTGGAAAGAAGAAAGGGATAATTGATATTCATGCAGTGAATTCAAATATATTGAAAATCATCCAGCAATTTATTGATAGGCTACATAGGTTTGTGAAATATTCTGAGAATATTTTGATAAATTCAATATCATTTCAGAATATTTTGATGTACGGTATCAAAAGTATCAATTGTAACTATCTCTTCCATGTAACTGATGCCCATCAATTGTTTATCCATTGGTCATCACATATTTCGAATATATTTCCATATTTGTATTTCAATTCCAATGTGAATAAAATTATTGTTTGGACGAATAAATTTGATATGCCAATCTGTATTTCAGTGGGAGAGAAGCTGACCGGCAATCAGAAGGTCCCGGGTTCGAGTCCCAGTCGAAGCGTATCTTTTATGACTTGACTATAACATCCCATATATATATATATATATATATATATATATATATATATATATATATATATATATATATATATATATATTCGGAGACAAAGCTTATTCTTTCATCTGATCATTCTTATAAGGATGGTAGAAATTTCGAAATGGTGACAAATATAATATTTATATCAATATAACGACCATTTGATTTGTAAAAGTTCTGAATGTTATCATGATATATTGTCTCGAGAGTCTCTGAACATACTTCACGTTGAATTTGAATATAGATGATCAATTCACGGACAGTTTTCATAACAGGTGGTAATGATTACTCCAATGGAACTAGTGGACAAAAATACTCATACAATGTTACTATTTCTCATTTCTCGTATCATATTTTATCGTATTTCTGCATATATTATCATTTACAAAATTCTATTGAATAAACCATGTTGTTTATATAAAATAACGTAGCGTGCTATCGGGAATAATAATAATTTTCTCCTGTCCGTTTTTATGAAAATATTCCTGACGTCTCTAAGGGCCTCTAAAAAGGCCTCTCACGGCCTCTCTTCGCGTTTGTTTGAAGAAGACAGTCACGCGGATTCGACAGAGTAAACTAGCAAATGGCGTGCCAAGAGTTCATAATATTAAAATCCAGATTATCGTAAAAACAGAATCACTCGCCTATCTAGCAACAAGAGCAGCTGCCGTTCTATATTTTTATTGTATTTTGATAATAAATGCTCTAACTTGATTAGGGGTGAACATTTAAATGATTATATATAAATCCTCACGCCGTACTATACAGGGAAATAGAATGCAAATAGCATCATAGTAGTTGGTTTATTTGTTGGTGCAAGGAGTACAATCAAAAAGTACTTTACAGACCTCTATAAACAATTCAAAATAAGGAAAGAAATTATACATCACCTAAGCATGTGATGTGGAAGTAATTCAAGGTCTGTTGATGTAGATTGAGCTGACAAAATATTTTTTAATCCCAGATTTTCATACTTCTACGCTCATCTTACAACACACTTTCTGCGTTTTCCTAGTTAGTTTTTAATTTCAATTGGTTTTTAGTACAGTTAGATTCAAGTAGAGTCGACCAAATCCCCTTCTTGTAAACTGTGATTTCGAAACACTTCTCGAATTCTCATGTATTATTTGGATTGATTAAAAAACCCAAGTTTCGCTTTGAAAATATCGCGTTCAAATCAATATTTGATACAAGCTAATTGACACTTACATAATTCATGTTGTCGAATGAAGCTGAATTTTAACGTGTCCTATGTCAGGTTAGGATGAAATAGAATCCAGATATAGAATGAGTCTCTCTCAGTTCATTAAATATGGTTTTATATTCTATTACATTTTTGCACGTGAGGGAATTTGTATTGTAGATTTTATATTCAAACTAGTATTACTGGAAATACTGTTGAGCCCCGGTTTTTCTGATTGATAGTTAGTGGATTGAGCAATAGTTAGCGGATCCCACAAAATAATATATCAAAATAAAATAAATGAAATAATTAGGTTGAATAATAGGTAATGAAATATAGACAAATTCGAAACTATTAGTATGAAAATGGGTGATGAAATGATCACGCTGTCGGTGTCACCGAAAAAAAAATTATCGTACTAACTTGTTGTCACCTTTGGTTACATAAGTTATTATCGTACTTTCAACATGCTTTAACTAATAGTTAGCGAATTACTACTGACCTGAGATTCGTAAAACTGACTCTGAATACAAACAAAATATAATAGCTTTCAGGTATTGAAATGATAAAAACGTGTGCAAATATACAGGAATCGAGTACATATCAATTTTATAAGCCAAGGAATTATTCATCCGGGAACATCATTGATAGAATAGGCCTGTAACTAATTTTTATATTTTTTCGAAGTGACTTTGAGAAGATGGAGGGGCAGTTCCATTTTTCAATTCAATTTCAAGTTAGATTAATTTATTCCGCCACATTTGTTAGCTAATGCTTCATTAATTAGGTTTTTGGTTGGATAGTGGTTTGGTGGATCAGGAATTACTTTATGTAGCACCTAACAACAACAACAACAACAACAAAAACAATGGCAACGACGCTCACATGGTTGGCAGTAATGACACTGCCACTTATTTCCAAGACATAACCCAAAATGATAAAAAGTATCCAATATAAAATTATAAGATATGAAAATAAAAAATTCAATATATATAAATACAAATTTGTATTGGTCCCTGACTTCAAAATGCACGTGATAACGATCAATATAAAAAACATGATAGAAGATGATTTAAGAAATTATATTGAAATGAAAGAAATTGGGAATAAAATTTAAAAAATTAACGATAACGTAAATTGAGAAATTGATGATTGAAGAAATTTAATATATCTAAACGTTGGTGGTTGGTATACTTCTATACATTTCTATTCTTTTCCATTCTTCTTTTCCATTTCAGTATTATTCTATTCACGATATTCCGATATTCTTACATATTATTCAAAGTTACACTCAAACTTTCTGAAATCTACCACTACGTTGTCAATGTTAAACCGTTTCGTGAAGCCTTCTAAATATATCAATAATTAGCATAAAGTATGAGACGGCGTTTATCAAACAAGATTAAAACATTTCAAATGAGAGAATTACAAAATGGTCCCTCATTAATGGAAATTTCATGTTTTCATTTTGATCACTGAGGATTAGAATTTTCCGGGTATACAACTACCAAGCTTCTGTTTTGCATAAAGCGAGCCACGTGCCTCCGAAATAATGTGCGAGTAGAAGTTTTACTAACTCGGCTCGTGGGGTAAACATACTTGAATATTCAACTCGAGAGTTAAGGCAACAATGAATAATATATTTTAATTCGATTTTTTCTCTAATCTTCAATATATTGTTATTATTGTTCAAGGCTTAGAACAAAGTTACAAAGTTCTCTCGAATGATAAATTCTATCCCCGAAAAAATACGAAAATTATCGATGAAATTAAACTCCATGCATTATAACTACATGTTTTGATGTATCATGATCAAGTTCACGGAATTACAGAATTCGAGATGTGTTGGAATTTTCATATGAATAGTTACAACATATTTACAATAAGGCTGAAAAACGAGTACGAAATTACAAGAGACCGACAAAGTGAAAATAGATAAAAAGAGATTGACAAAGTGAAAAAACAAGCAAGTGATCAGATATACGAATCGATTATTTTCAAGGGGTAAATACCACCTCAAGAAATTCATTTGCTCATTATTTCTACTACTTTTGTTCCTATTTCTACTTTTGTTTCCGTTTCCACCTTTTTCTCAGTTCCATTTCAACCCGATTACTATTTTATTCATTTTCATACCCTATTCAGTAAACGAGAATCTGTTGTTTTGTTTCAAGAATGAATAGCGTCGAGATATGAAATCTGTATTTTCTCATAAAAAATCACCTGTTTCTAAATTGCATACATTGTAAAGAAAATTGTAGTATACATCTTTTTTCCATCCCTCCCACTAATATATCAAAACACGAACCACACTAACACACTCTTGTGGAGAATTCACGTAACTAGACAATATGTATAGCAGGCTTTTTGTTTGTAAAAACCCAATCAAATAACTGTCCAAAGTAGATATTTACTGGTTGCTATAGCATACATAATGCAAGGCGGGATAATGCCAAACGTTCTTCACTTCTTGGGTACCAATAACAAATTTTACTTATTCTTTGTGTGAAGTGACATTTAGTTGGCAACAACCATAGTTACATAAATTTAACATAGTATCTTAGAATCTATACGGAGGGTGAAGAGAACTTGGATAGAATTTATAGTTGAGAATATTTGATATAAAATTGTGTGAATTATTTGTAAGCGTGAAAGAATTATTCAAATAATTATGCATGAGAGTTGAAGGTTCTTATTTTTTGCGGGAATTGAATGAAGGGCCTGAATTAATGGAAAGTTACTGGTTTAATCAGAAATCTCCCACATGAAAAGAAACAGCAATTTAGGTTAAAAAATCAGTCAATTCTTTTGTATATCAGTTAATTGAACCTTCTTTCATCTACTTTCAATTACATAATTACCTAAATATGAGGAAATATGTCAAAATCAACAGAGCTTTGAAAGAAATGAGGCGATATATATTTTATTTGATTCCAAGAATTGTTCTATTGGATACGAATCAAAGCTTGACTAGGCACAAACATGAATATATATCTCCAGTTGGCATGAATATGAGGAATCAAATATTGTAATTTCCTATTTTCTTCAACTATCACTGAATTTCTCCAGCTGAAATAGTCAGGATAATTTATATTAGTATATATCACGAGAGAAGAAAGTCGTCTACCAGGTAACCAACTGTGAAAACTTCGGTGATCACATAATCGTTCAATCTCACTAACAATTTGAAGATTTACCGCTTATGAAAAAAGCAGTTTGCTTTTTTCATCGTGAGAACATCGTCGTCTAAAAACATAATATCCACAACTTCACAAATATAGCTTTGATATTTGTGTCGACCATGTCGCTAGACGACCTTCATCTTCCGTGAACATAAGTATAGACAGACTACACGAATAAATAAAATTCTCGAGCATGTAAGGCTATACAAGAAAAGCTTATTCTTTCCGTCATTGGTAGTTGGTGCCCTAGCCAGAAACTACAAAACGGTGATGTAAGATATCTAAACAAAAATCTGAAAAAATACAAAGATTTTAAATCTTTCTGACCATGCACATAGGATAAAACAGATTGGATAATCAAGCTTCGTAAAGCTTATTTGTGTTATCTATCTGAAGGTTTTCTACTCACAAGAAAAAACCGTATATATAAAAAAAAGATAAATATCCGAAATAGAACAGCAGATCAATTTGTTCACAACGCATTTGATCGTGCCCGTGAAACGAGACTTGGTATATATAGGCTCATCGTTTAGAGGGTTTTGTTATCAGTTGGGGGGGAGGGTGGTTGTTATCAGGGGTGAAAGTGTGTTGGGGGGGTGGGGGGGGGGGTTCCTATCAGACGGCACCGACAACCATGCTGTGACTCGAGGCTACGTTAGATTGCAAGATGGCTGATTGGAAATCCATCAGGTAATAGACTTGAACATCTAGCCCCAGTCCAAGTTGACAGGAGCGTCGAAATGAAAAATAGCTTTTATGATGGCATAGTGCCAGAAAAGTAGAATTGGAAATTGGAAATCGGAAAAGATATATTTCAAAGGGTTTTGAAAGTTTGGTTAAAAATAAAAGAATGAGAAAAAATTGTTTCACTCTCGTATTTACGGCGAAGTAAACATTATTTAACTTTGCAATCAGTCTTTACTTGGCACGCAATGACGATTTGTAATTTGTTTGAATTCACTTTGTAATTTATTATGTTGCTCTAATTATGATTAAAAAGAAGTAGGAAAGGGGAATACAGACCATAATAATGTTCTCCAATTTACTGTTGATATTTCAAATATGGTATGCCTTGTTCTTAAGGTCTTGTATACGTCGACGTGACTAAAATCTGAACAGATACCCAACTTGAGTAAAAATAAAAACTTTTGTTGAAAAAAAGGATTTTAAAGTAACGTATTGTTTTATATATTTTCCAAAAGTTCTTCTTGAAAAAAAGTTAGTCGGGCACACGCGGGAGCTTGAAACCAGACGTTTGCATGGGCGACGTGTAAATGTGGAACTTAAAAAAGTTTTCCAATTTTTCATACTATACAGCTTACAAATGCTTAGACTTTTTTTTTTTCTTATAATATCCTATATATGACTGTTATAGCCTAGTTTTCGTTTACATTTTATGTTTGTCATCACTTTAATTGACCTTTCCTCCTTTCCCCTTCCCCATTCACCGCGTCTCTTTCACCTCCATCCCCAACTTCACCACGTACAGTGTCACTGAAACAAGTCCCCGCGCTTTCAACTCTTCATCCCCTCTAAACAAACTAAATTTGTTTGTTAAAGGATTTCTGAAGCACACCTATCTTTCCCTATGTAGACATAAAGCATAAATCGACTTAGTTTTAAGCTTCCCCCATTAACAAGTTTCTTTCTCTTTAATGATGTTTGCCAATTATAAGGGGCTTGGATCGTTTCAAAACTATTGACTTATTCTTAAATTTTCCGTGTTTTATTATAAAAATAATAATAATACATATTGTTTTTCTGAGGATTTTTATTCATGTTTTGACACCAGACAATCTCATGATGAAACAGAATCAATCAGTCTACTGATCGCCATACAGTCTCCTCTCTCTTTACCATGAATACAAATTCAGTAAGACCATTCCCTTTAATCACATCTTGAGCTAAAGTGCTTTACCATAATATGAAAACAATATAACCGTAAACAATATCTGAAATATTGATAATGAATAATTTACATGATGTTCTTCGAAAAGCACCCTATAGAAATATATTTAAAAAAACGACCGTAATATCTTAAAAAATTCTCACCCTATGGAAACCTACACCAATCTATATTAGTTTATTTTTCCAGTATGTTTTTTCGAAATATATTACTTCACCCATTATTTTATTACCTAGCAAGCGCAATCAATGGCAGTGTGCGTTATACTTTACTACAGCCCTGACATGATTTATCTGTAGAACGTATTTCATGGGAACGCCACGTGTAGCGCTAGTGACTGGTGGCGGGAAGGGTGCATGAAGGAGGGGAGAGGGGAAGGGAAAAGGGGGTAAAAATCACCGGGAAACGTAAGATTAAGATCTTTTTTCAACAGGAACTAGTTGCACGCAGATATCGAAGCACGATCGAAATGATTTATATTATTTGATGTTATTATCGTTGTTTTTAAATCGTGATCAACATATACGTCATCAGATAGGAGGGTTGTGATTGGTTAGCGTAACGAACAGCTGTTTGGTAGGAGACGTCAGCTAGACGTGGACACGTACCAGTTGTACAAATGGTGATTTAATTAGAGATTTATTAGAGTAATGATTTGCTATGATTATTTAGTTAGACTAACTTATACATTATTATTTCAACGAAGAAAAAATCATACGATTTGTATCACACAACAGTTTAAGTCACGAATAATATCTGCCTGACTGTTCGATTTCCAGGCTCATTTACCCAGAAATATTTTAAAAATTCATCAGTGCAATATTGCCATATATACCAGCATTCATATATATATATATATATATATATATATATATAAATATAAATATAAATATATATATATATATATATATATATATATATAAATATAAATATATATATATATATATATATATATATATATATATATATATATATATATATATATATATATATATATATATAGGATATATATATATATAGGCCTATAATTATATACATGAAGATGCAGTTGAAAATCTGTCTAGGTATGTGTATATATAAGTTATATATATATATATATATATATATATATATATATATAAACCTATTATCTCATCTTCCCATTGTCTCGTCCATCATCCACCGACGCCAAAGTATAGATCATGGTCCACCATTAGTGCTTCAGTCAACTCAATATAGGCCTATATTTGTACGTTAAATAAAACCTCGAGTACTCTAGTATATTTAAATGCCACGTACACCTTTCGCGTAAAACTTCCGATTATTTCACCCTAGATCGAGCGCTTAGAATACATTATACATTCGAGAACAGTGTGACTCGTGCCAACTGATTCTGATTTGTTTTTTCGAATCGGAATACATTTCAATACTAATGTACGTCCGTTACAAACGGTAATGGCAGGATTGTGCACACCTGGTTGGTGCATGAAAAGAGGGATAGAATCACGACAACCTGGATTCATGATATTCATTCATCTATTTATTCTTGATATATTACAATGTTTGGATATCATAATTCATAAATATAGAACTTGGAAAATGTATGACTATTTTTTGAACTAATTTTATACATATCTATATTTGAAGGCATTACAACTCGAAACTATATTTTAAAGAACGAAGACGATATTTATTTCCCTAATTTTTGAGAAAATTTCAAAAATTATAATTTATTCATATGAACACTTGATTCTGTTTATGTTTCTATACAGAATCTGTAATGCCCACGTAATGACACGTAGTTTCTGGAGTTGGTTTCATGGTTTCTGGAAGACACACAGATATAATATCTTTTCTGATGTTGAGATGATGATTTCTACTTTTCTCTGAATTTGGTGAAAAAATATCATCATCATTAGGCCTAATTGGATTCAAGTTTCGGGGTTGTGATGCCCTTTATGTAGGACTATTTGAGGATTCTCTCTCTCTATATATATATAAATATATATTTATAAATATACCCACACTACTTACTGATGTGTAACCACTAACCAGTGATAATCAACCACTCTAATTTTGGTTTATCCTAATTTAAAGATTAATGCACCCACCTAGTGGTATTACATTTAGTAGTTTAATTTTAAGAAACATTGAATCTTTGGTAGTTACGATATCAAACTACATGTTGAGTATTGACATTCATGCATACTTATCCACAAATATTAAGTTGTTTGATTATTTACAATTCTTGGATGATTTCATGATCAGCATTGAACACTTTGGCCATTTGATCTTGAGATCTTGAGAATCATAGAAACTGAATATAGCTAAACATATTCTATTTTAGGCCTTCAGGTTTGAGAAGAAATATAATATTTTATATAGTTCTTTCTAGATTGCTTTATTATTCGTGATATTTGTACATATATGAATAATTATTAGTATATATATATTATATATATATATATATATTATAATATATATATAATGATATATATATATTAATACTATATAACTATAATAATATATATTATATTATAATTATATATATATATATATATATATATATATATATATATATATATATATATATATGGGGCCTTTATATACATATGTAAATACAATATACCATAACCTCTGAATAGATAATGCTAATTTCGTAGTCTGAACTAACATTACGTATTCACCTTATTACATTATCATTAGCTTTCAAGTTGATCAAAAGTGTCAGATACGAAACATATACCACCCTACATACGCCTTCACAATCTCTCCCCCCCCCCCACAATCCCGCCGTGTCGCCCACAGTGAAAATCCCCCCCAAGCTATGTCTCAGCAGGTGAGAAATTATCCCGCCAAGGTAGGCAACTTGTTCGCACAGCAGGATAGCTGGCGGTTACGCATGAATCCCATCAATGTTCAGTTATCTCTACCGTTATCTACCACTCGGTGCAATGAATATAGATACACCTCTACTCTACAATAATAAATCACGAGATTTCTTTTTTCATAGCCAACTGTTGTGCGATGCACGCAAGGACGAAATAATACATATTCTCTCTCTTTCTTTCTTTCTTTCTGTCTCTTTATCTCTCTCTCTCGCTCTCTCTCCTTCTCTCTCTCTCTCCCTCTCTCTCTCTCTCCCTCTCTCATTCTCGCTATCTTTCTCCCCCTTTCACTCTCTCTATCGCACTCAATTCCCTCTCTCCCTCTGTCTCTCGCCACTATGTCTCTCTCTCTCTCTCTCTCTCCCTCTCACATTCTCGCTATCTCTCCCCCCCCCTCTCTCTCTCTATCGCACTCAATTCCCTCTCTCCCTCTGTCTCTCTCCACTATGTCTCTCTCGCTCTCTCTCTCTCTCTCTCTCGTTCTCTCTCTCTCTCCCTCTCTATCTCTCTCTTTCTCTCTATCGCACTCATTCCCTCTCTCTCTCTCTCTCTCTCCCTCTCTCCCCCTCTCTCTCTCTCTCTCTCTCTCTTTCTCTCTTTCCCTCTCTTTCTCTTTCTCCCATCTCCACACTTATTACGATACGCCCCAGACATATTATAGTAACCCAACATTATCTCTTATAAACGTAGAAGTATTTCCGTGCAATCTTCACCCAAGTTCATAAATCACTGTGATTTTTTCTGACCATCTGTTGTTACACGCGACTGTGCTACCATCATTCATCAGTAATTAGACCAAGGTTATTTTAATGGCCTGGTACATACGGTTATTATTTTACGTTTGTCTATTAACAAAATTAAGTTATTATTACTTTCTGCACGACTCGGATGTGGATAATTTACAGTTTGTGAAATTAATATCTAATTTAAGGTGATTTTTTTGATTTATTTTTTTGTGGTGTACTTATTCAGGAACTGAAAAGAAGTTATCTTATTTTGAAAGCTGTATTGTACAAATACTGTCCCTATAATTATTAATGGGCTGAGTTTAGGTGGTACTGAAAGTTGGCTATTGGTTATTGTCTGATGGTCACCATAGTGTCACCGAGCTTATGGTCACCCAAACAATATTATTCGTTGCCATCCAGGTATTTAGTCCACGTTATCCTCAGGCCAGTTTTACGAATCATTTTACAAGTATACTAATCTGCTAACAGTTAGTTGAGGTACGAGATTAGCATATATAGCCAAGGGTGATAAGAAGTTATTCCGCTAACTATTGCCTAATCCAGTAACTATATCAACCAGTTAAATTGGGCCAGTATAGAGTTGTCGATGTTGGCTAATTTCATGAAAAAGTATGTTTCTCAAACCAGGTCAGTGGCTTGGAATATCGTCCCAGGCGCAGATATTTCCAACGTCCATTGGTTACTTTTCTTCAGAAGAGCTTAATGTTATAACAACATGTCTAGTCTTTATGTTGTTGTTGCTCAACGACCCCACCAACAGCTAGGTTATAAGGGGTTTCCAGTTTTTATGTACGTTCATTGTTGTAATCACAGAATACCAGCACTGTTTTTGAGGTTGGCGAAGAAATTATGTCAAGTTTTTGAAGTCTGAGAGAGCGTGAATTTGTTATTCCATGTTATGTATTGTCATAGTATTACGCTCTTCTATCAAACATTTACCAATACAAATCTTGATATTTCTAGAGCTTGCTGAAAAGGTCGTTATTTCATAGAGCAGTAGCGCTGAGAGCCGAGACATATTCAATCTTCGTTATACGACTATCCCATTTTCTAATCCCTTCTCAATTACGTTCATAAATACAATTTTGATGATGTTCATTGATTGCTCAACGACCCCACCAACATCTAGGTTATACGGGGATACGAATGAGCGGGTGATTATGGTATTAGGAAGTGATGATGAGTGAAAGGACGTTCACAAAAGAGGTGCCTCAGCTGACTGAGCTACCGATGGCGGCAATTCACGTATTTCTAGCCAATATATAATATTGACCACTACTCCATCGTCACGTGATTGCTGTGAATATCGAATGACGTTTCAGATATCGTGCCACACCGAGAATACACTACTCATCAATAAAACTACGTCGATGATATTTCTAGGAAATAATTGAAAATTCTATGCATTTTTTAATGATTGTTGAGCCATCGTACAACTAGTGGCATTCAGTTTGATATCAAGAAGTCATGATTCAATGTTACTCAACCGATAGGCTGTAACTTGATTTGAGTAGATGGAGGAGCCATCTCAAAAAATGGTTCAATTCGAAATTTAAAATTTGATTAGAGTCTACACTGCACATTTCACTGGTAATTTTCTCATAGATTTTTTATATGTGCGCAGGGTCTAATTTGTAAATTAAAAGGAATCGAAAACGCACCTCAAAGTGAATCTCATCACTTCAACATTATCCCTCCCCCCCCCCCCCCCCCGTTCAATATTATGCCTACAATAATATCACGGAAAAAATACGACGGATTTTTAATTTATTTGAACTCAAAACGTATTTGAGAGAACATGTTTATTGAACTATAGTTGTGTTTATCAAATAATATTGAAAAAATGATCTCAGAATAGGAAAATATTCAACAGTCTGTAAAAATTATATTGCATGGCAAAAGTATTAGTGAATGAATCAAAATCCGACTTATCATTGATTTTTTCATCATTTTGGAAGTAGAACTTGCGTACCGGTTTCCGAAAAAAGGAACCGGAACGCCTTTCCGGTGCATTCCGGAACAAATCAACCACTATATATGCGTGTGCACATTGTCTTGTAGTTTTAGTGCTCGAAATATTAGGAGGCGAACGCAATAAATGTTTTGTGGGATGAGCGAGATATCTACGTCAAGTATGATAGAAAACTCATACACACGTTGATTCATATAAAATATACTTCATTCGGATACTGTCGAATCTGGGAAGCCGTGAATCTATCTCTGAAACATATTCTGCTATTATTCCTATCTATTTGATGGATAGAGAAGGAAATGAAAATTTCTGAAAATTGATCGTAATCATCAAAATATAACTTTCAATATTATCAAAAAGTCACATTGTTTCAAACTATTTCACCCATATAGAAAAAATATTTTCTAATTATAAACATATATAAATTTGAATGCGCACTTTAGAAAAAAGAATCTGAAGATATTTTTATAACGGAGTGATAAGTGAAAAAATAATCTCTTCTTTGATTCTAGAAATGATCACCCTCATGCATAATGATTCACACTGACCTATTAAAAAACACTACCCAAAGCTATATACCAACTCCAAGATACTAAACCGTATTTACCATTACTTCTATTATCACTTCTAATAATATTACATCCCCCCTCGTATGCATGTGTGCACTCGATCTTCGCTACGTTATCTACAAGAATGACGTCATCCACGCTGATATATTATTATCTTTAGGTGGCCGTGCTTGGCTCAGCAAGGGGTACGAAATCTGGATGGCGGTGGGGCAAGCAATAATAACGCAACTGTCTACTCACACAGGAAGTGGCGTAACCCACCCCTCCCAACCCCCCTCACCACCCCCTTGAAGGATTAGAATAGATAATATAAGACGAATAAATACTATTGGGACGATTTCATTGTTTGGGTATGTTATTTGTGGCATGAAGTCGGTCATTCAAATTATTTGAAACAATGCAAATTTATACAAGATGGCGGACTTTGAAATTGATTTTGTGAATCGATTTACTAAACATCATTGAGACCCGTAAGTTTCCTCAATGTGGTAACTCTGCGCAGATAAATCATAGGTGTTGATGATCAACATTTTGAACTTATAAAGTTCAATTATCCAATATTTTGTATAATGGGTACAATTATAATGTATTTTTGTATAAAAAATATAATGGGGTGGTGAGATCGCCCTTGTGGTGCTCCTTCCAAAAGATCCTACTCTCATCCTTAGCCTTAGTAGGGGAACAATGATTTTGTATCAAGTTTCGATGTTATTAAAAAAAATATATATATTTTTTTAAGAAATTAAATTTTGAGTTATAGATATCAATTTTAGTTTGATAAATGAATTCATGTTACTGAAAAAGGATGATTTTCTTCCAATACAATAACTAATGTGAAATATTATTTCTTCCTAGCTGTATATCAGAATCTATTTGGCTTTCGAGTATAAACCCGGCACCTCCACCAAGAAGAGTTGAAATGATTATCAAAGTTATTATCAGTATTTTTGTAATGAGTCTTCTAGATCATATATTATATATAAGAAATCTTTCATCTGCTATATCGGTATATATGTTCATTGGATGAGCGTACGAGAAGAATCAATTATACCGTATTTTTCCAGTCTGGTTTATTCTGATTAGGTAATCAAGTGATTAAGTGCCATCCAGTAATTAAAAATCAGTGATTAGGAAAGTTTTATATCAGGAGACTCATTAAACCTTGTCATAAACGCAGTAGTTATATAATATATACATTTTTTATGAGTTAAGTGAAGAGTCTGACTTTATAAAGAATGCCCATAAGACATAGAATCACATGAAAATAAATATAAAAAAATGAATAAAGAGGGCAATAAGAGATAGTTATAAGATGATTTGAATAATATATTCGTTATACTTCATTCTCCCCATATTATTAGCCTTTCTTTGGAGTTATTTCTCATGCCAATCAAATGTTTTTCTGGTTCTACGACCTCATGAAAAAAACTGTTGCGTGTAGAGTAATAAGGAAGTCATTGGTGCCAGGTATTGTTGATAGCGACATAGATCAAACAAAATCCGTGAAAAACATAAAGGTAATCAATACTTTCGGATAGACTATTCCATCAGAATTATTGATGAAATATACTTGCCTAGCTTGTATACTGTACTTGAACGATGTAGTGATACCAAGAAGAGACTTCATCATAATGTGGACTCTGTCTTCCAAGTGAAGTGATTCCTAGGTCAGAATCTGACTCCTTGGTCCCATTTGCCTGTAGATCAACTCTCACTTCTATTTCAAACTTTATAAAACAACAGTGCTCAATGACATGGCTCAGTAGAATTATTATGTTAGAGGTGGCATTTGTTTTTCAGAAACATTGTAGATTCAGTAAGTTCAGCGATGTCACCGGTACTGTAGCCACTCTTATCTACATCTACTTCACAAGGGAATCTGCTAAATCGAGACAGGCAAATGGGACCGTTGGATCTGATTTGACCGCAAGAAACCACAAATGCCTACCATATTATTAGTATATGGGAGTATGATCACCATATCGTGGTCCGAACTCAAAATTCTCAAGAAAAGATTCAATTTTTTCATCAAGTCTGAAAATAATCGTGTCTCAAATTCAAGTAGAGTAAAATTACCACTCAGCAATTTGGTTTCGTGATATATTAATATCGATCAAAGCAATACGCCTATCAACTAAACCTGTAACGTACCATTACTCTACTTGTGCATGCTATATGCCTATGTCATCACATCCAGCCTTCCATCTCTCTCTGTATATAGATATATGGGAGAGATAGATATATGGAATCACCCCTAGCAATCCACCACCCTCGCAATCCATTAACAACCAAACGGCTTGCTACATCCGATGAAGCTCCGCATCCGACTGGTATTCACGCAACCATTTTATTTATAATGCAAAGTACGTTAGTTGTACCATCCAGTGGCTATAAAAAATGAAATATTTCTGTGAGAATCTTAGATTTTTTATTATCATAGCAATTGACAAGTTTGTGTGGGGAAGATGGAATGTCGTACTTTTGTAATGTTCATTTTTATAATAATTTTTCATCGAGTTTCAAAAGAAAAAATATTCTGATACTCCTCAGTGACAACTGATTCATCATTTTATTTATTGAATATCTAGAAATTATTGGACGAATTTTCTCCGAATTTACTCTTCATTTTTATAATAATTTTTCATCGAGTTTAAGGAAACCATCTGATACTCCTCAGTGACAACTGATTTATTTCATTTATTAAATATCCAGAAATTATTGGACGATTTTTTTCGGATCTATTAATTCAGAGATATTTTCAAAAATTCAACTGAAATTGTGTACGATATGCATAGTCTGTTTGAATATTCTGTTAAAACTTGTCTTGGGACATTTTTAGAATTGTCGTCACACAAAATCATTCTGACATTTCGATATAATAATACGATACAGTGAAAAATATCGAATGTGAATTGAAAATGATTTGATAATCTTGCAGATTTGCACGGTCGACAAACAAATAGAGAGATCGAGTATTGGCTTCGTTTACAACCCAGTAATTTATAATAATGATCGGATTAAGCATTATCCAGACTTCACTGCACACATTGTTAGAACTCGTCTTCAAAACAAATCACATGAATTCGCAATTGAATCGAATCAATTTAGATACGATTCACCGCACAAAATAATAATGCAAGCACAGCTGAAATATATATTTATTTCCATATTTAGATGCACTGACCCATCACCAACTATGATAGCACTAATATTGGTTTATTCTGCAATATCCATCGAGTCTGAATATTCCCATATTTATATATATATATATATATATATATATATATATATATAGTCGTATGTATAACTGTTATGATCTCAGATGGTCGAAGAAAATGAACTCTGTTTGCATGAATCTTTTCAATAACTGGTGACTTTTCAACAATTCATCTTACCTTGCCGACAATATGTATGATTGCTATCAAATTTTATTCAGATCTCAAAATGTGTCTATAGAAACGATTTCATATCCCATATTCAATATTCACTACTTTATTTTCCATTTTCTCCATTGAATAAGATATTCAAAGAATGATGTACAAAGCAAGTTGATTGCTTGAACATATATATTTTTTTGAAGAATTAATGAATTATTCCACGACTTTTATATTGTTGCTTTTTCATCAAAACGAACATTGAAATCGAAATTATTCTCTATATCATACAATAGTTATCAAATATCTGAAAACATAAAATTTGAATGAAAAATTCAATCATTGGTCCATCGTCTTCACAAACGAATCAATTTAACCGTCAATATTCCATTACGAACGTGTTCAGACAATTTACAAAGATAATTCCATCATCTCTAGTTCTCACAAAACGTAATTATTAATAAATTATGCTCCAGGGGTGATGTCAAAGATCAGATCTGGTGGTATCGAACAATAGCACTGTATTGAACAGAGGGCATACAGCTTATATCTCATATAGTATGACACGGAAATTACATACTCCAGTCGCCATTATCAGGTTACAATACACGCTGCCACGTTTAATATCGCCAATGTATACTTGTATTCTAGAGAGAAGAAGGCTGTCTACCAACTGAAAATTCAAAAAAATATTGATTAATTACATAATTCAGCCACAGTTGAAAGAATTTATTAGTTATAGTTACTAGTGTTAGGGTTTGAAGGTGCTTCGGCAGCGGGGTTATTTTGTGTCTGTTTGCAAAAGTTGCGTTTGAATTTCTAACATCCTGAAATATCATATGGAACAATATTTTGAAAGAAGTTATGAATAATACAATATGTTTTAATTTGATAATACTATGATAGATGTTTCATATGGTTTAATATGGATTGCATAAAAATTAGTTAATCATTACTTTTAAGGTACAAACATAACATATGTATCCAAGGGTAATAACAAGTTAATTTTCTAATTTGTTATCAATTCAATAATCATCACATGGTTCAACCAGCTCTTGATATAATATGAATATAATATGATATATCAATGGATGATATATAAATAATATATTTTTCCATTTTTTTTTACATGGGGCCTATATATGAAAAATACCATAAAAGTACCACAGCCATCAAATCTAAACGTTATGTTTCATTTATTATTATATTTTTCACCGACTTTCATCTTTCGTGGACACAAGTATACACACATCACAGTAGAACATTATGGTGGGAACCACATAGATACGAGCGCGTGCGAATAAACGCAGAGACACGCGCCACACCGGTCATGCGTGGTGCACACGCGCATATACTTGACTTCCTACTGATTTAGATCACAGAGAGTCAGGCACGATCCCCGCTCACTGCAATCACGGTTCGCTGATTCTTATAATTGCATTTTTAAAGGATACGAAAACTGGATAGTTCTGAAAAGTCGGTGGAGAGAAGTGTCAATTAATTTGATTATCATTGATCTCTCTTTCGAATAAGTGGTTGGATGAATCTTTGAGTGACGGTTATATGTGAAATCTTTATTAATTTGATAGTTGACACGCTTTTCAGAAACCAAAAATGTACATATATTGATCGGGATTATAATTATTGAGGGTAAAAATAGTATTGGAAACCACAGGACTCCTCTATAGTTATCTATATTTTCTATTCTCTTATAACTTGGCCCTTGATCGAGGATTGATTGTGTTTGCGATCGCAGTCCAGCAGACCAGACCGACTCACGCAGATGGAAGTACAAGGACTTCCGAAAAGTCGAGACCACAGGTTCTTTTTAGGACCACCACATCTCATTTCAAGAGGGCAAATCACCGCAGTCATCGTCACCATATATATATATATATATATATATATATATATATATATATATATATATATATATATATATATATATATATATATATATATATATATATATAAATATATAGTGTTTGCTTGAGGCTTCTTTCCTGGCTTAATTGTAGATTCATGAAAGTTATTTTTTCACCACGAAATGTGGTATATTTCCTAAATCATTATGAATATTTATATATATATATATATATATATATATATATATATATATATATATATATATATATATATATATATATATATATATATATACATATATATATATATATATATTTCAATTATTCTTTCCAAACGAGGTATAGGCCTATATAATCCTTCGAAGTGTTCATAATATTTCAAGTTGTACATTTCTTCAAACCACAGGTGTTGATTTATTTCACCATTTTCACTGTATAAAATTCTATCAGACAATTTCTTGTCAATAATCTAAGGTGTATGAAGATTTCATTAGATTTCATTATTGAGTTTCTTCAATTCTTGGAAAACATATCTTGCTTACGACACACGAAACCGTGTTGAGACACTCATTGAGTCAAGTACAGTTACTTCTACAGTTACTTCTACAGTTACTTTCAAAGTTACTTACAGTTATATAAGAGAGTTGAACAATTGTTCACGTAGTAATCATTATTTATGATGTGATTACACGATTACGAAGCATGCATATTTTTTTATTCGAGATTCTTCCATGATTGATATCGATTCTAATGAAACTCTCGTGTTTTTGTTCGAGTTCTAGAGTTAATTCACTAGGAGTTTCTCGGAAGTATTTTTCTATCTATAGAAATAATGTTTTTCATTCAGAACGGATAGAAAATATTTTTCTCTCCGGAAAATGTAAGTCTTTGGGCATTTGAGGAAATAATCTTATGGTTTCAGTGTATGGGAGTATAATTTTACGGATACTTTTGTCATCCAGCATTGCTTACAGCTGTATCTCATAGAACTGTGCTGCATTGTTATCTACTGCCTGTCTTATTCATTACTGTCATCATAATCAAAACATTTTCCAGAAACTAAAATGATCGGGATGATATTAATTGGACGTTTCCTATTATATGTATTTTCAACCGAACGTACGAATTTTCCATTTTTTTAAATTAAAATCTCTCCAAAATTTCACTCATTCTTCATTCCAAAGACAGCTGCCACATATTGTTCGGTTTGTAAGATTTGAAATGTCGAGTACTCGCGGAATAAGATGATGAATAATAAAAATATATATGAACAGAAAATATACTGTAATGAATGATGGAAAGAATAGACACAGAACATATATTATACCGAGTAATGAGAATATATATATGAACGTAAACTATACCTTAAGAGTTCATGAGAGTCGATTTAGCAGAATATCAGTTTTTAGTATTAACTTTTGAACGGTATGAGATACCAAAATTATGGAAATAAGGAAACACAGCATAAGGCATGGGTTTTTGTAAACGTCCTTCTATTTATCATCTCTTCATCGTTGCACTATCATCCGCTCATTCGTACCCCCGTATAACCTAGCTGTTGGTAGGGTCGTTAAGCAGCATTGGAAAAAAAAGGAAACACAGATATTCTAAACCTTCAAGATGGTATGAGTGTGAGTTGTTTAAGAGTTGAGCACCAAAACCAACTTGTAGGTATTGGAAATATCTGTGTTTATTTGTTCTCAGAATTCCGATATCTTATACCATTCAAAAGTTATCACAAAAAACTGATATTCGGCTAAATCTACTCCCATGGACTCAGTCTCGTTTAATTTGAAAAGCAAGCCGAATATAACTATCAACTATATCATAAAAACATGCCAAGATTTTAAAATTATATAAAATTGATGACCAATGTGGATTTCATATAACCATTCATCTTCAAAGACGTGTAGACTCACTTATTATTACCAATATTATTTTCCCAACGACCCAATACCATCTGGACTATTCGGGGTACGAAAAAGTGGACAGTATTTGAATGATGTTTACTAAAACACATGCTTCATGCAAGACTCGAACCCAGTCCCAGCTTGACTAGAGACCTAAAGTCAATAAATTGACTGTCAGCCAAAAGGGGGCGTGCTGATCAATCAATGACTTTCGGAGTTCCCAATCGATTTGTTGTGTGACCAACAGTTGGATGTAAGACCTGTTAACGGTAGTAAAATTAGCCGATCGATGCAGTATAGGCCCGACATGTTCCAGTAGTAAGAGGGCTATTAGACTATTCACTCTGAAACTACAATGAAACTACTGAGTCCATATTGTTGTCCACGGCAATGAAAATGTGTAAGTATAGGAAGAGTATCAATATATATATATATATAATGATATTATTTATATGAATGATGAACTTAAATAAAATACTTCGATAAATATATTTACATATAATATTAAATATAAATGATAAAATATATAATAACTATTATAAATAAATTATTAGTTTATATATATATATGAAATTTAAACTATTTTGGATACGGGGTTGAAAGATACTCGAATATTTCAACAGCATGAATATAAAAAAATAAAAAGGAATTTTTGAAAAGTGCTATTTCTACGCCTATGAGCGATTTCCGGAAATTCAATTCCAGATGTGGTTCACAGATTACCCCTTCATGGAAAAATAAAATATCCCAAAACAAAATTGTTGAACGTATACGATTTCAAGTTGAGTGCGTGCGTGTGCCCAATACTATGGACTCAGATTCTGACCCCGAAAATATTTCACTTGGAAGACGCGAGTCGGTAGGCCGACACCTTCTTTATATTATGATGAAGTTTACGTGGTTTGGACCTGGACTCTCTTCTGCATATACTGAAAAATAATGTCGTCTATCACAAACGCAAGTATCACCGTTATTTTTGTATGTACGTGATATTTTGGAACATTTTATTTCGGGACGAGGGTTGAGATGAAAAAAACATTATCACGTCCTTAAAACACAGAAATTCCGTAGAATTAGAACGAAATTACGCAAATAACCTAGTTTTTACTTTCTCAATCCTTCGTCATTTCAATCATTCCAATCCACCCCAGTCGTTTGTATGTAGTATCTACATTGTGCCGATAAAAGAGATCAAATAGTTGCTATTCTTGTGGTATCCTCACTGAAATCGAGAGTAAAATGAAAATATAAGCTATCGAAATTAGTTATCGGAGAATATGTAATCATTATACTCAGAACCTTTACAAATTTGAAGTCATTTGGAGAGCATTTATCCCACAATTTTTTTTGCCCAGCTTAATATAATGGTTTTTTGAAACTTGGAGATGGTATTTCTCAAAAATCATCCGACTGATTCAACCCACAACTATAAAGTTCCGAGTTGGATACGTCCCCGTGTACGGAAAAAAAGTTTCGTCTCGATCAGTCGAACCCTGCGACCTTTGCAATGCTCACAAACAAACAGACGAACAAACAAAAAAAAACACAGACAAAGCTTCATAAGGGTGGGATGGATGTCTTCGCTAGCACTCATCCAATAAATATATATAGTTTGCGACCGGATCGAAAAAAACAAAGATCCATAAGATAAATAAATCCAAACATTGTATCACTACATGCCTGTATACCTACCCCTATATCACAAGTTTCTATGTAACCCTTACACATAATTTGCATATATTTCTCATTTAATGAATCTTACTTCCCTTATAGTCTAGTCGAGTAGGCCTTGAGAAGTGGGTTAGATATAATGAGATCAGGTATATATATATATACATATATAAGCTTGTATGTATGAAGTAAATATAATTATAAGATAGTACTTATTCCGAACGGAGTGGGTAAAATATATAGGGGCTTGAAGATCCACTATCCAAGCATGTTACCCGGACCAATAAATCTCAGATATTCAGAACCATACAAAATAAATTCAATTAAATGAAAGACGATATTGTAATAAACTAGAACTGTTGACGTCGAGCGAATTGATGTACACCAACGTATAATCTCATATACTCGAGGATTAATGTATCCATATATTTAATTTAGTCGAGCGGTAGCTCCATGGGAGTCATGTCTGATGCGCAGACCGCTGAATACTGTTAACAAACGTTTTTATTGATTGTGTGAAGATATATTTTTGGGGAATGAATATGCATTCGGTGCACTAGTACGCAGTCACTCCTGTGATGTACTCACCAATGAATATAGCTCGAATATTGAAAAATTTGAAAAATACATCTAGATGAACGGAAGAATATATTGTGAATTGTATGATAGAACCAGAGATGTAATTTTTGACAAATGATGTGTGTACGTACATATGGGATTGATATAAAACTAATGTCATCATAATATTATATCATAATAAGATCTATCATTATATGATATGCCTATGATCATATTATATTGAGGATTGATGGGTCCATATCAAAATTTCATATATTCAATGCAATACATTCAAATTTCTACGGAATATGAGCACAAAAATGATACACATTATCCCAAAGTTTGGAGAAATCGGATGATAAATTTTGAAAAAAAAATCACATCAATTGAACTCAAGATCAAACCTAAGATTGCACCCAAGAATGAGCCTGTTGAAAAAACATATATAAGCAAATTTAACCAATTACATCGTGAAAAGATTGAGAAGATCAACAGGTAAATCAGGAAGGTGGCAATTCAAAAGATTCTAACTCAAGGTGTATCTATATAGTCTTCCACTAGCCGCCCCGGTGGCTCAGTCAACTATCGCTAGCGGTAGAAACTGAATTCACCGTTAGGCGTGGTTCGAGTCCCGCATAAGGCATGTGTTATTGTAAACATCCTTTCACCTATCATCACTTCATCGTTTCATCATCACCCGCTCATTCGTACCCCCGTATAACCTAGCTGTTGGTGGGGTCTTTAAGTAGCAACACAAAAAAAAGGTTTCCATCAAATTCCATACACAATTCCGCACTTTTCACAACGTATATGCTGCGTTTTTCAAGTAGAATCAACATGAATCAAAAACCGATCCATCCGCCTGATCAAAAATGTACATAAAAAAAACTGAATGAATTTCATTTCATTCGAATTCTCATTGCTTCATACGTGCGTACCCTCATATAACCTAGATGTCTGTGGGGTCATCAAAAGCAACATCACGAACAAAATAGATTTGAACCAACCCCACTTTGAATATATCCACCTAAATCTACATTTTTATATATATTATAACATTCTCAATTATTTTTATAAAATTCAAATATATTCTCCGAATTAATCCTACTCTTACATCACCATTCATACAGGTTTGATTAATAATTGCCCTTCCGAGTAAATTGATACATTACTCGTCAATTATAGCCTCCAAGTCCAGCAAGGCAAAGACCTAATAGCATCGGTCCCTTGGACCCTAATGATAATAACAGAGTGAGAAACAAAATAGCTCGAAGAGAGTCGTTACACAACTGTTGGGTTGCCATTGTCAACACATTAGCGACAAGTCAGAGAACTGACAAAATGGTGTGATGTAGAACTAGCGAATTGTGAGAACAATACAAGGTGTCACAGAATCGATTCTCACTTTATTATATAGGAAGCGATTTAATCTCTATTATCATAAAATCGTTTGGGAATCAATAGAATAATGGATTGGCCACTTATGGAAGGCAGGTTTGAATTTACTGTTATTTGATGAATCGATATTTTATATAGTATATACATGGAAGGAGAAAAGTTTGTGCACCAACTAAATTGTATAGTCTATATAGTGATTTCCTAATCTTGCTGCCACTTGGGATATTTTTCGATTTCGAAATATGCAGTTGCGTTTCTTATCGTGAGTTTTGTCGATAGATGATGATTTAATAGTGAGTGGGAGTCGATTTTAGTGAAATATCAGTTTTTTGGTGATAACTTTCGAACGGTATGCGATATCAAATTTCTGATGAAAGGGTGACACTTACAATAATTGTAATAGTTCCAAAATGAACTAAGAATTCTCAAAGCTATACATATAGCCAGCTAATCAATACTTGCTTAGCTCCAAAATTACTATAGGTTTGAATCACTCAGTTTATATGTATACCATCTTGAATGTGTTGTAATTATGTGTTTTCTTAGTATTATACTTCTACTATCTCATACCATTCAAAAGTTATCACCAAAATACTGATAAATGTCTGAAATTGACTCTCATGCATACTTAATATACCTTATAAATACTTATAAAGAAGCAAAAACCAAATCTCACGAATAACAACATGCTCAATAACTAGAGATGTATTGATTCGATTCTAATAAAAATCGTATAATACGTCAATAGGAAACATGTAAAAACAATGCTGGAAAGTAGAAGTTCATGAGATAATGTAACGGAGGAAAAAAAAGGCTCAGAAACGAAATACAATAATTATATCGATTTTCATGTGAATGATATATATATATATATATATATATATATATATATATATATATATATGTATATATATATATATATATATATATATATATATATATATATATATATATATATATATATATATATATACGGTAGTACTCATACGTTGAGGAACATACAGGAAGTACTTCCTCCCACGTGACTAAGCTCTACGATACCGGAAGCAAGTAAGTGCAATGTGATACCCCATCGGATGTGGGACTTCGTTTTAGACCGAACACGAGCTCACACCACCAGACGATCTCTAAAAGCATATGTGTCTAGGCACACTGCATGGTATACTACCACCTGAAGAGCTCCCACGGTGACGTCACTCAATAGACCCCTATATCGGTCCAGTTCTCATACGAATCAAACTCGTTGAATGAATGCTAATAAAGGAGTTCGTAAGATTGTTGTAGCCAAGCAGCAATTGAAAAGTTTGTTAAAAAAAAAAGTTCATTGTTGAATACAATCGGATCGGAAAGAAGCAGCACAAACCCACTTGTACACCACTTGCTAGAGTACAGCCTTGAGGGTACTACTCCAATTAAATATTTTTAAGGGCCAAAAGCTTGTTACGTCAAATAAAAGAAGAATCCTTTAAGATGGTGCTCCACGTGGTATAGAGGGGTAGTGTGATAAACAAGAGTGGGGGGCAATTGAACATCAGAGGGGTAAATGAGGGTGGAGCTATGGTTTGGACATTTATTTTTGGTGGGATGGGGTTGTATTTTCCCCACCTATCCCTACGTTAACCACCATAAATCGCTCCTCACCCACCCCCAACACTAGTGTTGCACTATGCAATCGATGTGGCATGCGCGCGCTGTTTTCAGAAGGGGTAGTAGGGGTAGTATTAGAGAGAGGGAGAGAGGGGGAATAATATGACGAGAAGTTCAGATGCAATCCCCTCTTCTCACTATGTTGGTTTTTACCACCTCCAACTGCCTAGGATCGTATATATAAAAGGCAGTGTGTTGAATTTGAGGAGATTCAACAGCCGCACAGGGGTTGGTTTGGTTTAGTTTTGCTAGGTTTGTTGTACCGGGGGGGTTTGTTTCGGTGTTGGGTTCTTCCTTCTCCCTTCCTCTTCTCCCCCTTCAGTATTGTTACGTGTGTCAGCTGCTCTATACCCGCCACGTGCTCCGTCGCTATCGTTTCGCCTCGCGCTTCTCTCCGCTGGCATGCTCTGTGCCTCCACGCCGCATCGCTTATATCACTGTCTTCTTACAAATACTCATCATTGTTACGGTAACTGCCACAAGACGGCATCGAAGAGGAAAACAACGACGGACACCTTCCAATCGTTTGTCTTCTTGTTCTCCGGATGACGACATTACAAGATCCTTCTATACAAACACAAAACAGTGCGTTTCCTTTTCTATACAAATACCGCGTCCACGCGCGGACTTACCACGAACAGTCGCCAATAAATTCAGTGTTTAGATCGAGAAGAAGGAGGCGGCGATTAAGCCAACATGCCGAGATGTTTGATGGCGAAGAAATGGAAGGGTTATCCGTGGGCGGATCGAGTGGCAGATGACAAGACAACGGTGGATACGACCACTGCGATCGACGACGACGAAGACGACGAGGAAGAGATTGATGTGGTCGGTGAATCGCCGGCTTCTAGTCATCAAGGGACGCCGCCATCGTCGTGTTGGGGCCCCTCTAGTCCGACAGCCGGCGCCACCGCCCCAAGTCCACCTCCATCTCACCACGTTGACTCGAGAGTTACAGTGCTTTATAATGGTGAGTTTTATAATTGTTTTATTTATTTGTTGTGACGTTTATTCGTTGAATATGCACGGGTTAAGATCGTCTTGGGATACGTGGTAATTTCTTGAATCGGATATAAGGTAGTCAGTCTATAACGTTCTTGACCAATATTTCACGACCTAGTATTGAAATAAAAATATTTCAAATTTGCGAGATCATAAAATGAACATAGTTTCACTATTGTTGGGCAGTGCGGAAGACAACTTCGACTACTCTATAAATAATTGATTCACGTGCCCGTCTGAAATTACATATCGTATGTAGACATCGTGCATCAGGATTGGATGTATCTCTTTCAATTCTTGTGTATTTCGCCAGAATATATCTATAAAACGTTCATTACACCAAACTCAGAAATTTCTACATTGATGAAAATGTTTGGGATTTTTCCAAATGATAAAACAAGGAGGATTATAAATTACTGCAATTCCTTTTTTTTTTAAATTTGATTTTCAAACGAGGACAGCACGAACATAAAATACTTTTCCGCTGTTAGATCATAATTAGATCCCAATGTGCCAATATTTTATTTTCAACCAATTATATTTTGTCATATTGACAGAAAGTTTTCATCTTCTAATTGGATTTTATCACACATCTTTTACCATGCGAAAATCGATGGAAGTCGAGACAAATTATGTTCTAATTATAGTAAAATAAATTCCAATTTCAAAAACGTGAAACAACTATTTTTATTCGAATATGATATTCTAAACTATCAGTTTGTAGCATGAAGTGCCTGACTTGTTGAGTTAAAAGTGAAGTGTATCAATAATTATTCATGATTGTTTCTAAATTCATTCATGAGTTACATTCGAAATATCAAAATTACGCAAGTTTACATAAGGCATAGTTTAAACTTAAAACTTGAGTACAAAATTTTCAACGAACTATTTAGTAATATTCAGAAAGAAAACTACAAACATTTCTTTAAAAAATCATGTATTCAATTTATTCAAATGTCAAATTTCCTCGAGATACTTCAGGCATCATGTTTAATACAGATTGATACTGACGTGAAATTAACAATAATCATTATCAAATTAAAATTGTGTGCAAAATTTACAATCATTTGAAAAAATTTGTGGGCCCATATTATTTTATTGTTGCCATGCGAACAAAATAACATCCTGTTCAAACATCTGCTTTCTTCCAAAGCCACCAGGCAGGGAATATCATGATAATAGTTCGAGAATTCATACGCATGAATTAAAATCCCAAGTCATCCAGAACCTTTTCTGCACGTATGATAGTAATTTCCTTCACCTATCTGATGAAATAATGTATTGCCATATGTATTATCCGTTTTTGAGCCAAAAATTTCCGGGAGTCTGAATAATTTTCAATATTCGAATGAAACGTTTTTCTCATGTATACTGTATTGGAGAATTGATTCGTATATAATTATGCGATATTCCATATTTTAATATCAACTATTAAGAATGTATTATCGAAGCTATGACCTGGGTCAAAGGTCCACCTAGGTGACCTACGTACGGCATGAAATATGTCATAATGATAATCCGATACTGTTGATGGTATTATAGCGATATAAATAGCAATATCAAACACAAAAAAACGATAAATTGAATATCATATATCCACCATGAATTGATCATTTAAAGAACAAAATATTTTGCATTCCTAATGTACCTATATTGCCTGTTTTTCAAATCTTCTTACGAAACAGGTACACTTTTTTCTCTAAATTACCATATATTTTTCATCAAAAGGTGTATTGATCATCAGATTCGTTTCTTGTTTAGCTGTAAGTTTATCCGAGAGGGTAAAGTTTAATGAACATTGAATTTCAGTGAGATTCATTATTCATTTAATGAGATCAAATTCATGATTTATAATTGTTCATGTATACCTCAATAAGCTTGGATTATAGCTATCGTACCTATGAATATGCAACAGCTTTCATAGCTGTGCAACCAGCCAACAGCGATACTTAAACTAGGATTTACGTTCGATTCCGATATTTTCGATCGATTCGATATTTCAGGACTCGATTCGATATCTATGAATGAAAATGGAATATTCGATTATCATTCGATATCGAAAAGATGGTCGATATCGAATGAACAAATCGAAAATAGCTCAAATAACCATTAGACAAAAAAAGTGAAGAAGTGAATACATCAGATAAAGTGAATAAAATGAGTCTTCGCGCACGGTTTCTCGATGCTGTCGGCGTATATGTTTATATGAAGGGCGACGTGCTCTATATCTCAAAGCTTCTTACAAATTGTTATAAGATAACTACCAGATTATCAATGACTTTCTTTCACGAAAAGGAATCGACCACCTCAGAAGTAAAACATAATTTTTTAGATTATTGTAAATTGGGAGGAAAATAACTCGAAACTGAAATCGTATCACATGATCAAGAATCGTGACTTACAGTCTAGCATTTTTTTTCTATTCAATATTTTCAATTTGATTCAATATTGATTGAAAATTGAAAATTACGATATACGGTATTTCGATCGTTATCAGATATTGAATTTTCGTTATCAGTAGCAAATTTCTTATTAAACAGCACCTGATCATATGCATATACATAACAAGGGCGATAACAACTTATCCTCTCATTGTTGTTTACTATATCAACTATGACCACGTCTCACGAATACCACAAATGCGTTAATTGAGTTGACTCTTGGCTGAAGTACCAACATATCATTGTTAACCTAGGGTGATAACTAGTTAATCCGCTAATTAACACTTCATCAACAAAATCATTGTTGCTCAAACCAGACCTAATAATAATCCATTATCAAGATCTTATGTACTAACAAGACACTATCTCCATAAATGGAAAAAATTTGAAAATTTTGTAAAAGAATAGAATGGGATTATTAGTCAATATTGGTCATTTAAAGATAGACAGATGTTGATAGTGAATGTAGATAAGAGTAACGATAAGTAATTATATAAATAAAATACGCATAAACATTATACAATGACAACAGTGGACAACAATAACAACAATAACAGTGACAATAATAACAATATATATAATAAAACAATAAGAATTTTGGAGATTCAAATCGTTTTGTCTATATAAAAATCGACATATCATCGTATATTAATCGAGATTATTCATTCTCCCATAGATGATATTCATAGACCCGTTGAGTTTTACCAGAAAACGTATATTTTTTGAATGACTGAAGCGAAGAAAAGACTTAAAGTCTATTGTTGGACGTCATCTCATTAATCATCGATAAACGATCGAATGATATCGATTACTACGTATATCTGTCATTATTAACTGTAGGTTAACGACCTACAATCAATACGATTCACCAGTCACTGATCAGGGTACCAATCTTTGATCTCTATTACATCAAAACTCTTCAAAACGTTTTCATTTTACTTAGTTCGAGGTCGAGTTTTAAAAGTTTTTCATGATTTTAAATCATGAAAATCTCATCATCTTGAATTAAACTCATCTTATTTCTATTGATTCACGGTCGCTGTTGCATATATTCTAGTGACCACTACTAATTTTTATTTGCCTTGTGTAGGAAGGGTACTTATATATTATGTAGATATTCTCGTTACAACTGTAGGATGTGGACCCTGTGTGTGTCACCTAAACCGAGACCAGAGATCGTTTTCCTAGATTTTGATTTATATATCATCAATTAAATGTAGGATTTGTTTAGGTTTTCGTTATTTTGGAAAGCTGAGTAGAAATATGAAATATGGGTAATGAAATATAATTGAATATTTGTGTATTATCATGGTTCAAAATATTATATACTTTAGCCAGATTATATAACGTACGCGATTTTGGTATTTCAATCCATGATACGTTTAATCCATTCAATCCACGCATTGAATTGTTATAAGATACGGTAACTTACTTGTATCTACGAATGTATAATGTCGGTCTACCAACATATCCATCACATAAATATACCGATGTATTTGTAGGCCTACAGTTACCGCATTTTCCGGGTATCATAATTTTTCAGTAGGACGTTTGCAAAAAAGTAGGCCTACAACTGCATCTTTCAAAAGCTTCAAATGTTCAAGATTACAGCTGGATTATGTAATCAACTAATCACTTGAGTTCTTGCGAATATTCCGATGGTAGGCGACATTCTTCTATCTTGACGGAGAAATGTAAAATTGAAGAAAAAACATTTCATTTCTCATCTAAATTAGTTGGTTCCTATTGTATCGATTTTCGTTGGATAATGATGTATTAGATCATGTAAACGGTGGAATACCTCCACCAAGACTAGGTCTATGATAATCTATATGCAAATATCCGTGATATTGGAGCAATGACAATGGGAGCCAATATATAACTTTCAAGTACCACTTGAATATATTTTAGTATCATTCCAAAAAAAGAACAATAAATAAAAATCTCATTATTGGAGAGAATGTCAATTCGACTATTTCAATTGGACTTTTTGATACAGATTCAATCACTTTATTTATCACAGTTGGAATACTTGAGCACTTATAACTCAAGGACGAAGGAACATACTTCCCAAATCCTCTTTCCAAATAACGATCGAAAGATCGCCATTTTGTCGTAATGGGGTTTGATGCGCCAGCCCGGTGTTTCAGTTCAGAGCTTTTTTGGGGGGCGGCATCCCCATAAACTGACGTCATAGCTGCAGTAGAACTATTTGAAACCCTCTCGACTCGAAACGATGGCGCCCCCCCCCCCCCCCCGCCCCCGCGTCACCCCCCTCATCTCTGCCCCCCGTACCACCCCCAAGAGTTGGCCGCATGCCCAACCCGAGGAATCTGTACACTCTGCAGTCGCTTCCCGACTCGAGTAGCGGTCCTATTGAGAACTTCTTCCGATCCATGTTATCTGCTTCCCTACTTGCTGGTATCAACTCCTGTTAAACCGTCGGGAAGTCTCGGGAGGCGGTATGGGGGCCGACGTCGATATCTCTATCGAGGGCGCCGAATAGGGTAAGATTGCTAGCTATAGTAACTGTTATCTAGGCTATGTTGAAAATGGGACCGAAACGGTTTTGATGCATGATTTTCAAAAAATAGCAAGCTGTTGATATGTTTTGAAGTTTCAGTGATAGTTTTCAAATCAGGTTGATGTTAGGAAGATGTCTAGATTCGTTTGGGCTGCCATATATTTATGTGACGAATATGTGGAAAAAAAGAATGAATAACCATGTAGAATGATATTGAATCATTGTTTTCATTGAGGCACCTGTCTAATCATGTATGCAGTATCGAACGAATAGACGAGTACTTAATTTGAATCAAATACATCAAAGACCCTACGTTAATTTGAGAATTATTCGATAAATCGATAGATAGAATGGAATGATTACATGTAGATTGAATAGATATGGATGTACCATTTCATATTTTTAACATGTAAAGAACAGACAGGCTCAAATCCGAATTTGCATATTTTGAGTTAAATTTCAGAATTACACCCATCCTATCTTTTGGGGCATTGTCGACGGACACTAACTAACTATTAAAATAATGAAAATTAATGTGTTTCTCATGATTTATAAATATTGGGAAAACAATTTTCATTTCACTTTCAACAATCACCACCGAGATTAGTTAATTTTATGACAACTATTTTACAACAATGGGAATAAATTCCACCGAGAAAACTAGAGAAACGCGTTGTTGTGGATTATTGATGAAACAAATGATAATACTATCATTATGTTTATAATAATCATCATGGGACTTATGATACACAAATTACTTCCAAGACAAGTGTAATAATTACTTACGTTGAAAATGGATCTACATTTTGTAATTACTCAATCATGAGAGTTCAAACTTAAGATATCAGAACACATTATTTCATATTCTAATCCATTAGGCCGTGGACCTGACGTCATCATTTAAAAAGAGGTCTATCCACGAAATCAGCTGCGATAGTTGTATGCCTGTTGAGTTGAAGCTACTGGTGTTTTTTTCATTCTACAGTTATCCAGATTTAAGTAGGCCTCCGTTTATAGTAAACATACTTGATATGGCAGATACAAATCCATCTGTAATTAGATTTTCACTTGCCGATACTGGATCTGCCTTCAATTACACCGGTAAGTTTATACGAATCATTCCATCTTTGATGATGGCTGTTGAATACAACAAATGAAGTCCGTTATCTTAGATTGAGGCCTACATTGTTAGTCAAATATTATGTTCAATAAAGTGAAATATTGTCAGTCATCTTCGAGTAGGACTAGGCCTAGAAAAGCCCACAGGATAGCTAGTTCCTGATTCATAATAATTATACAAATATATTAATTCATTTTTATGGCATGTAGACCTAATTTGTTCCGTTCTCATCGCTGTATCCGTTCTTATGTCATTCTTGGCGACAATAATAATATAAAATATTCATATAGTAAGGCCTAAGCTTCAGAAAACAAGCGGCCAACGGTACATTATTGAGTTGTTTGGGCCTAGCTTTTAGGAACCTCTAATTACTTACACAGAAAAACTATGAACTGAAGTTTTTGAGATCTCTCACGGCAAATAGGCCTACACGCTCTAATCTTATAATACGATAGGCCTTAGATAAATCGGTTTCTCTCTGGGTGTATTGGCGTGTACCTGAGGTTGGATAGCAGGAGAGGTGGTATGACGTACTTAGAGGGTTTCTAGCTTGATGAAGCAAACGAACGTGCAACATAATTCGACCGCAAAGCAGACGTGATCGAGTAGGCCTGTAGGGACGACCCGAATAGGTATGGGTGGGTGGGTGGGAGGGTGGTTGTGGTAAGGAAGGGGGAGGGGGGGGGGGGGGTTCGGAGGTTGTAACCATGCACTGCTGTACATTTTTGAAATTCTGTTTTTATTCATGGGTCTAATAGTTTTTTGTATTCAGATTATATATGTTTTCAGCTCTATAGATAATCAATACGGATCCATTTCGAAATGTCTAAAAATAAAATATATTGTACACATTTAATGACAATAACTGAGTATTCATTGTCCATCAGACAAAATGTTGAATTATTTTATCGAACATTTCTCATCAATTCGATCATCAATCCATCCATATGAAAATGTGTGGGTACCAGAAGTAGGCCTAATTCATATTTTTATTATCAAGAATACTAGTGTTGTACTATCGTTTTCTTCGTTCCTCACACATTCAAGATTTATAATCACATGACCCTGGAGAATATATTGGAGAATATTCAATTGTTTGAACTTTTAAAAGCTCGAGCCTAAGCTAACATGTCGTAAGAATAATAGAGCTATGGTCCGACATTTTGATAAACAATCAATTTCAGCCAGCAGTGATTTAATTAACTCATATTTTGTTTCCTATTCTAGTGTTATTTTATCATTCTTAATTGATTTTTATTATGTGCTTTCTTAGCAATCTTTATATTATGTATAAGACAGAATTTTCTTCTTCATTGGTTATATATATATATATATATATATATATATATATATATATATATATATATATATATATATATATCATGTGATTCGGTTCAGCATTGGAAGTTCAGAGAATAAATACATTATGAGGCATAAGGATCAGATATTACTCTCTAAGTGAAGTAAATTATACAGTGAGCAATTAGGCGTACTCATTTATGTCACTCAACTTTCAAATTACCAGTTCATATAATTACATTTTGTTGCCTTGAGTTATTATTGAGATTAATGGAATAGCTTGAGAAGGTATTGTACGTATAGATCTGGTGCAAAAACAAAGCAGTTGGCATTAAAAGGCAGTAAATAATACGAAACATTCGATATTAATAATCCCTCGATAGACTTTCCTCCTTGCAATAATTGTGAATTGAGTAAAAATAAAATAACTATTCCATACTGATGGTGTACAATGGAACTGATAATCACCACACACGGTTATCAATCTGTACTGCCGACCGGCCAGCTTCCGTAGTTCAGTTCAATGTTCACATCTTGAGAAACTAGAAAGTCCCCGGTAGGCATGGGTTCGATTCCGATATAAGCCATAGGTTTTGGAAAAGTCAAATCACTTATCATCATGCTTCATTATCACCTGCTCATTCGTACATCGTACCCCGAATAACCTATCTGCTGGTAAGGACCCTAACAAAACAAAATGCGCGAACAAAATGTATGATAAATGTATAATGAAAATCCAATGTTCTAGCGTCAAAACGACATTGTCTATAAGGTCCAGTTTTACGAATCGATAGTTAGTGGATTAAGCAATAGTTGGCAGATTAACTTGTTTTCACCATTGGTTACATATGATATTTTCGTACCTTTAACAAATAGTTAGTGGATTAGTACTTGACCTGAAGATAGATATCCGCAACATCGGTACAAAAAAATCACCACTCCGGTATGTATACCAAAGAGATGCCATCTACGGGCGAAGTCGACCCTACAATAAATATGTAGACCATCATCATTCTCTGGTTCACATTTTTGATCAAACCTGGATGCACGCAGCTGCTAAATTATACGACTAGGCCTATGACATCACATGTATCTAACATAAAATTGCAATAAAACAACGGTACACATAAACCGAAATTAAAACATACATTACGACTATTCATATTCATACTTCATCAAACTAAATGTAGCAACACACGATACTATACTACTATATGGAGAAGAGTTGCTTCATGTAGAACGCAACTTTCCATCGTTTAATTAGTTCGAAGCAAACTCTAGCAAAGAGGTTATAAATTAAGAGGAAAATGTAAATGAATGTGTTTGGCTTTGTGTTTAAGGTGAAAATTTCCAGCTTCATAATAATCTGCACAAGCATTTACCCTCTTGTGAAACTATACAACCACATCGATTTATTCAGTCGTTGTGGGGGAGAACTAGAACTGAGCGCTTACATTCACTGACATTGATTTATAGAGATTACCTATTCTTCAATAGAACTTGAACGCGTCAAGATAAAAAACCAGCAAACATGTTTTTAAATGCGCGAGAGGTTTAGTTGAGGAGGAATCTAGTCTAAAGACGCTAGTGTGTTTTCAAAGCAAATACTCCTCTTCTCATTCTATTTATATTCTATCATGCTTTCTTCAAGAAGTACTGGTGGAGTGTTTGCCAACTGGACCCTGGGGAGTCCCAGCAAATCAAAGCATGCTTCTTCCTCAAACTTCTACTCTGCATTACAATGGGGTGGATGTAGCCAAGTGGAATAAGGAACTCGAAAATTAGCTTTCCTTTTGCTCTGTCTTAATGTGGATATATCCCAAACCACACACTCCTCTACATTTCTAGTTTACGCATCCTTCTTAACAGTTATATTATCTTGCCTTGCAGCGGCAGCTTGTTAAGCTTTCTACCCATGTACTTCATATTGCTAAACTTTACAACTTCACGTTTAGGTCTCGACGCATAGTTCAGGCATGAGGCGTTGGAAGCAGTGTTGTTCCAACATTACTTAACCAGTATGACGCACACTTACAGTATAAGGAGATAATTATAGTTAATAGTCATGTTACTTGCGCTCCAGTTTATTGTGGGGGAAGCATCATAAACAAAGTTCAAGGAAATTGCGAATTCACTCTTATTTTTACTGATTACTAATTCAGTTGGATACATTTCAGGAATCGAATGTATACTACGCACTCCACAGATATTGAAATACATTATATTTCGCTTGAGATACCCCGCATCCCGATTCTGCAACTGAAACCATTCATTAACATTTTGTTAAAATATCAAACATTTTTGTTTCCAGGCTATATACAAGACATCAATTCTTTCCACGTCAGCGCATTCCTGTCGAGGACCGAACGTGGTAATGAAGGAGGCACGTCTTCCACATACCCTCAACAACCGTCGTACGCCACGCTGCAGACGCCCGCTGAAGCCAGACAGTATGGTGTGCAAGAGGTGGGTGATAATAGGCGTCATTGGACTGAACAGTTGCAACCTCCTCAGCTCCCCTCTCCTGCACAACCCAGAAACAAAAAGTCCTTAGCAATGTGCTTCACGAGCACCGGCGCTGCCTTATCACTGCCACCGAAAAAGAAAGACATCTACCGGCCTTATTCTCTTGATGATAAAATACCTGCCAAGCCATCTTCAGAAGATGTCGTTCGACGTCCTGCTGCTGAAGATCTGAGGGCCGCACACGCGATTCTTGATCTGAGCTCTTCAACTAATGGCATCACTTCTGCTAAATTTGAACCTTCAGAGTATTTGGAAATGCATTCTAGGCAAATGTCACCTTCCACGAAACTCGGAAGTCATGACGGAAAGACTGTTGCCTACACTTACGAAGCATTCTTCGTCAGTGATGGACGCTCCAAGAGGAAAAGCCCGGTAAAATCTGTTGGAATAGTCTCTCCACCAGGTCCACTATCACCGGTGTCGTCAACGGGGTCCGACTCGAGACCGCGGTACACTTGTCCTGATTGCGGCAAACAATATGCCACGTCATCGAATCTCTCCAGGCACAAGCAAACTCACCGCAGCCTCGATTCTCAAGCAGCCAAGAAATGTCTCACCTGCGGGAAAGCTTACGTCAGTATGCCTGCACTTGCCATGCATTTACTCACGCACAAGCTATCCCACGCTTGCGGTATTTGCGGAAAGCTCTTTTCAAGACCCTGGCTACTTCAAGGTCATTTGCGTTCACATTCCGGCGAGAAACCTTTTGGTTGTGCTCATTGTGGTAAAGCTTTTGCTGATCGTTCCAATCTGCGCGCGCACATGCAGACCCATTCGTCGGATAAGAACTACACTTGTACGAGATGCCACAAGTCGTTCGCTCTCAAGTCTTACCTCAACAAACACCTCGAATCAGCTTGTTTCAAGGACGGTGCCATTCCAGGTGCTGATGAGGCTTCCTCGCCAGACATGACTGCTTCGTGTCCTGCAGATTCACCGCCACCTGACACATGCTTCCACAGCTCTCCAACGACGCCTTTCAATTAATTTGATCTGAAAAAAATCAAACAATGTGACTACTGGTCGGTATTCCCACATGTAATTCAGCCTATGGATCTTGTATTTATTCTTATATAAGATTTTGACATGAGAACATTCCTTGACAAAAATGAATATTGTATTTAAGTCTCTTGTATCACACGCACGTCCATGATCTGTATAGTTATTTGAAATTAGAGATATTATGCTAGTCTACGTCACAGATGAAAGTATTGATGTAAATAGTACATTATTTATGTATTAAATTATTATTAGGAAAACTGCTAGAAATCATCCAGCTAAATAGCCAAATTTGTGAACATTGCGTATTTTTACTCATAGGCCTACGTAGCGTGCCAATATGTACTAGTCTTATTGTGAGTCGTATATTTAGTGGCTATAAATGAAATATATAAGTTTATTTTATTGAATTTCAGATTTATTGAAACATTAATTTTCCCAAATTAAATTTAAATTCGAAACAAAACCCTTACAGAAAATTGACATCTCGTGAAATGTTCTGAATTGATTGAAATTCACATCAAGTCGTCCAAATCAGTTTCGCGATGTTCTGATCATAGAGTCCAACACATTCCACGATTAATATAAAATTATTGAAGAAACTTTTCCGCCTGTATGTGTTGAAATTCTAACGATATAGCTCGAAATGGGCGTATATATTTTGGTACAATACAACGAATCGTTTCAAATAAATAATCGACGAAGTTGTCAAGTGAAGTAACTCCTAGTCCATGTAATAATTTATATTTAAATATTAACAAGATGATTGTATTTAGAATGAAAAGATGTTATATGCCTTGTTCAGTATTTAATATTGTAATCATTCCAGTATTTGGTAGTATACTGTAATGACACAAATTTTTTAAATAATTCCATACATCGAGTCTTTAAAAAATCGAAAGGTTTCATAAACAACGAATTGTTATAAAATGTAGAGTGTGTATCAAATTAAATATAAATAAGTATTAGTCAAAATAGTAAGCAAAGGCTTAAAGAATAAGTAATTGATTTCGCATTTTCCTTTTTTTATTTCAACAGAGAAATGCCATTAGGAATGTAGTTTTTATTATAATAAGTAACGAAACATTGTGAGCCTATTATATGTATGCTTTGGGTTTGCTTTGATAGTAATCTATGAAATAATCTATAAGATTATTTGCCACACAAACTTTGTACAGGCTTTCGTTATTGTTGTGTTCAAATATGAAAGTAGTTTTGTAAATACAAGTTATTATTATCGAAGTCTTACACCTAGTCAAGTTTGAAACGATGTTGGTATTAGTTGAACGGTAATCGTAATACTAATCAAAATGCAGCACATTGAATAATTAAATAGGGAAAGAGTGCAATATAATTTATATATTATTTGAATGTATAAATTTACATCTCCCTTTCATTTCTCTTTTTGAAGAAAAGCCGATTTGCTAGTTCTGTATAAAAATAGTGATAATTACCAAACATTGATATTGATATCCTCACTTCTCGTACTTCTCAGTGGATGACCGTTATGAATATTTTGATCAATTAAGATCCAAACTGGTTTTACGAAAAAGACAAACATTGTCAGCGATACTGTCACCAATTGTTGCATGTTTTACATCTTCTCATTTCAGCTGATAATAATTTTCTCACGTTTTTTCGAAATCCTTACTATATAGGCCTATTTACCTCATTTAACTACTTTCACTTTCTAAAGTTGCATATTATCAGCGTAAAATTCTATCTCTCTCTCTCTAAATTATTGTTCATATTCACATTCTATCTATCTTTTTCTCTGTGTATGTGTTCCTCTCTCTCTCCACCTCTCTTTCTATCTCTCTCTATCTATCTCTATCTCTCTCTATCTCTCTCTATCTCTCTCCCCCCTCTCTCTCTCTCTCTCTTTCTCTCTCTCTCTCTCTCTCTCTCTCTCTCGCTCTGTCTCTCTATCTAATACCCATGCATGTCAATCAATCTAATGTAAAACTCATTTTCAAAGTTTCGAGTTACGAGCTTTTCTGCCATTTTCATAACATTTCAAAAGATGTCTGCAATATTTTCAGTTTCTCACTTTTGATAGGTCCACAAAAGAAAAGTAAATCCGTGATTCGATGTTATTCGCGAATTCCATAAATCATCCGAAATCCACAACGTTTCTGTCTATTGTGATCCAACACTTCAGTTTACACTCTATTGTTACATGCCAGTCTCTAACAAATAGTATTTACACATTATGGATGGACCTTTTATCCACTTGTATATTGTATTTCAAGGAACGGGGAATTCTCTCCCTTCTACGCACGAGTCTTCAAAGCTAGATATCTGCCTCCTTGACTTGTACATTTGCTTGTAGTTTCTACGCTGTTTCCTTCATTCTTATCTTCCTCTTCTGATTGATCTCGGGAAAATATCTATCTTTCTTTCATCTTTCTTCATGTAGAATGTCCAGAATATTGACTGTGTTAGGCGCTTTGAATGTATATGTATCTTGAAAATCTCATGATCTATTTATAGAGGTCCCTTTATGAGTCAGTAGTCGTTGCATCCTTCATGCATCTCTTCCAGAATCTATGTTATGCATGGCTAAACTAATGTGTATCGTAGCCCAAGTGTTTAACTTGTTGCTGAAACTATGCCTTGTGTAAAATCGCCTTCTAGTTATATACGTACACCACTAAACTATCCCTTACTGCATGAACTATATACATGTACTTTCAAGTGTGATGTCTCCCCTTTAGATCTTCTTAACTGTGCTAATGCATAAGATACTATCGATCTATGATAATTATACTCTACCTCTAATCTCTTGCATCCGTCCAAAACTCCAATCTAGTTTCTCTTAAATCTCGATGTGCTCTATCTTTCTCCTAAGGTCCTTTACTTCATTTCGAGGCTACTTGTCTGCTTTTTGTGTGTACCCCAACTGGTGTGGCGTGTTTTTTTAGCTTTACTCTCAGTAAATACATAACATTGTTTGAGACTGTTAAGTAAATATCAACCCAATATTCAATTGAAAATGATTGGAATGGATCAACATTTTTGTTTCGTTCGCTTGAGTATATCTATAAACTATTAATATTTTCAAGGCAGATACATTTATATTGCTAATATCAGATTATCATTATCAAGAAAAAAAATTAATGAATCTAATATGAGTCCAGTCAGAATAGTTATACTGTATTTCATCATATAGCACGACTATGTGATTCCGAACACGCACTCCGAAAAGCAAAGTTCTTCTGTCAACAATCCATTGGTTGATAAAGTTATACAACCTAGAAGCAAAGCAATGGAAGATGAAAACCTCACATCGCTTTGTTTTCTTAGCTACAACGTCTGAGGACATATAATAATGGCACCATTGGGATTTTCTAACCCTATAGGAAAATCAGACGAGTCGTATAGCGTCCAGCCCGCAAGATATGCTTTTGGCTTTTCCTTTTAGCGATGGACAAACAAACGTTAGGACCCATAAAACCAGATATTGGAAAAGTTAAACCACATTTTATTAAAGTGGTTCAACGTCAAAACACAGGAACCAGACGCAAAAGCAATGATAAATCGATATTTGGTTTGATGTATGTTTTGAATGAATGGGTTCACGTTGAGAAGTGAGGACTTCAATAAGCTGTTTGGATATTATTTCACATGAACTAGCATCTGAAGGTATAATACGAGTGAATTATCTAGTCATAAAGACACATTCCATTGCGGCTCCCATCTACTTAATTAAGTATAAATGCTAGAGAAATATTGAGAAATATACCGCAGATGTATGAGTAACTTCTTGTACAAATCAAATACCTATATGCATATAGTTAGGTTGAATATTGTTATAGTGGTGTAATTTTAATATTTATTAAGGATGATGATGTGTGATTTGATTGTATTTTCTGTTCAGTGTGTATGAATTCCGAGTGTCCAGTATTTATTCGAATGTAAAACATATAACTGTTTTTTATATCAGGTAGAATGTTGATAATGAAATTCATGGTTATATTGCATTGAGTGAATGAAATTAATTCTGATATTAAATGGTCGGTGAATCGGTGGTGTTATTAGCTTACAGCAATACATTTAATACGTTTATAGTTCAATGTGAAAATAGCAATATTATTAAAATTGTGAGAAATAATTATGACACCTAAATTCATAGCAATAATCAATAAGCAAATAATTCAACATTATAATTTCGAGAGCAATAATTTTTCTCCTGTTGAATATTATCTTTGTGGATTGAGTGAGATGGATGTAAATTAAAAGAGTGAATGATAATGTAAGGAACGTAATCATAAGCAATAGTATGAATGTATTTTTTTTTTATCATTCAACTGGCAATAACTGGGATACACGAAATTACAAGAGAACGATTAAATCTAAAAATATTTTTTCTAGATATAGTTGTTTAATACAAAACAATAACATTTCCAATCGGGACCCCCATTGGATGGAATAAGTTAGTTTTGTTTCTTATTGAATGCATTTGAATTTTCGAGTATTATTTTTTCAAAAAAAAAATTAAAATGTACAAGTATGATTGATTTTATTAATAATTTGGAAAAATCGACATTAATATTTCCACATCTCTGCGGCACTCCCAGGAAAATGCCGGGTATTCAGAAGCAATAAACAAAGTAGGCGGGCAATGATGAAACAATCGTATTCCATCCATAAGATTATTCATTAAAAATAATTTGCATATATGCAATAGCCCAGGTATAATAATAATCGTAATAATAATTATAGCAATAGTTTAAATTATAATGAAAGAGTATGACTAGTTATTTAATATAGAAAAAAAACCACGAATATAAATACAAAATACATAATATTATATACTTTTTAAGCTTATTTTGAACAAAAATGTGGTAGATGATAAAGGCTGAACATCCATCAATAAATTTTTAACTCAAACCATTTTCTCATTTTACAGAATACGTATTTTAGAAGCGTTATTTTCATCAGTATCAGCAAATTATTTGTACATTTTATAGGCAAATAAAATGAGTGTACATTTTTCCATTATCGGTTTGCTTATACATTAGACCTAGATGAATTATAATATGAAACACCAGTCAGAACTAACTAAGGTATCTGTTTAATTTATTTTATTGCTTACGTAGGTATTATAATTTATTGCCATATAATCTAAAGAGCATTGAACCAGCCCAAAACCAAACAACAACGATGATCTCCTTGGTATAGTTATTGTAATTTGCTATATAATACACCATAGTAATTTTTGTATTATATTTTCATAATAAATAGTGTAGAAAAGCATTTTGAGAGAATATTGATTGATATGATACCCCAGTTATCAATCCTCATATTATTCCCTATCATTATTTTTCCTCATCCTTATATTCCAGGTGATTATATTATTCACTGACCTCGAAGAACGTGAGGATAAGAAATAAACAATTTTGTTACCAGAATGGCGTTAAGTACAAAAAATACATGTCATAAATTGGCAATGTAAATGATTAATAATTTGTTTTGAGCCTCAAGTACAAATGAGACTAATATTACAGTCAGATAAGTTAGAAAAAGTGGAATTTGTATTGACATATCAAAGGGTTTTCTCCTCGTTATAATTCAGTTGACAATATATTTATATGAATAATTTAATACATATATATATATATATATATATATATATATATATATATATATATATATATATATACATATATATATATATATATGCATCTATTCTTGAATTCAATTTAAAAAATGCAGGTAATTTGGTTTCACAGTAAGACGAAAGTAATAATTCAATATTAAATGGTTTTTTCACAACATTTATGCAACATCGATCTCTTCTTTACTTGGAACCATTTGTCTACACATCCAGATAAACAAAGCTATCTTCATCGAAAATAATTATAGTTTATCATTAATGAAAATGATTTGAATAAAAAACTTCACAATAGTCGTCTGATTTCCACTGTGACGTAATCAACTAAAAACCTCCGACATCCGAAATAATAAGCATTCATAGTCTGTACACAGAAATGATTCCATATTTTATCATTGTGCTTTAGAATTGGGAACAGCAGTGCCCCGCCACCCTACCTATTCTAACCCCCTCCCCCTCCCCCCCCCCCACTCCCTAATATCCGTCAGCTGCATGAAGCTGCGTGATATTAATTACTTAAATAATTAATAAATCAGTTTCATTAATCCGGAAGGGATAGGCCAATAGGGGATGGGTAATCCGGGAATTGTTGGAGGGAGGAAAGTGAGATAGTAACACGCAAGATTGACAACGGTTATGGATTACAAATAGTATGGAATTTTAATATTGATACGATAGATTAGAAAGAATATCATCTTATATTGTGGCGGGACATTTGAATAATATCAACAAATGGAGAAGATTTTGTTATTCATAGGATGTCAATCATTCTTTATATTCCTTTTTGTAAAGGCCTAGAACTTTCAGATAATTTTGCTCGTATTCATGAACCTATCAAATACAGTAATCTGTAACTATTTATTAATAGGTTGTAAAACATTTGAATTAGTTCTATTAGACAAGTTTGACTGAACAAAATTTCAAATAGCAACACAGTTTGATGAATGCCACCTTATTATAATGTGCACGATGAATACGTCATATTTATATATAAGACCATTCAGAAATGTGATTCATTTTCTTTCGAATAATTTGATATATTCCATCTCGATCCCCTGGGTCGAAATGCTTTCGTTGCTAACTTCACCTTTATTTTCGTCTGCAAACCGCATCTAAAGGGTAGCATCTGGCGTTGACCATTGGGCTTAAAGTGTGTTCGTTAGAGTATATGTTATATATATATATATATATATATATATATATATATATATATATATATATATATATATATATATATACATATAATGATATAATATACACCCGTCCCCCAGGAGAGTGAATATTTTATGCTGAGCTCATATGCGTGGTATAGATGGGCTTACACGAAGAAGGTAAGCATGATTATCCTATATGTTTAGTACGAAAATAAACCAACATTTAAATAATTTAGCATTAGAGTGGAGATACTTCATTACATCTTTCATAAGCTACATACCTGTCGACTTATGTATATATATATATATATATATATATATAAATATATATATTTATATATATATATATATATATATATATATATATATATATATAGATATATATATATATATATATATATATATATATATACACACATATATATATATACACACATATATATATATATATGCCTATAATTATTATGTGATATTCATCTTTGGCACGTCTTCGAATAGCGTGTCTCAATTAATTGCTCACTTATTCGGCAAATAAAAAGTCCCGATTCAGTTCCCGGTTGCCACGAAACTTTTGTGATTCGACAAATCCATTCCACACACATCTCTCTCTCTATCTCACTCCGTATTTAACTAAAATATGTTATACATACACAGATACAAAAAGGTTGGATTATATGACGCTACTTTGTATCACTCATTCAAATATTCTCAATTTGAATTAATATAGTTTTCTCATTCTCAAATCTTTTGCCTCACTAATAATTACAATGTTCGGTTACTTGAATGGTGACGCGAGTGATGGCACAGCTTGTTCCTGCTGAGTAGAGCTTGCATATATCCTGTGACGTCACAGGCTTCTTCACTTCTCGACTTCCATTCAAATATCAGGATTAATCGTCTTTCGTCAACACAAATGCACGCGAAACGAGGCGCTGTTGAAGCATGATTTTAATTAGTATTTTCTAATAATCTTTCAACGGATTATGGGTATTGATTACACCTTGGATATAGACATTGATGCCGAGAATATTTTAAGACTAATATTGTTAGGGTCGAGAATAATGATGTGATCAAAAATATGTAGCTATACCTAGCTGATTCGGTTCTTTGACATTTGATTTATACATATTATATTTTTTTTTCCATTTTTTTTTTCCATCAAACAAAAGAAATATATGTTCTCATATTATGGACCCGCAGAGTCAGGAATTTTGACTTGTCTGCGATTTCATTGAAATTTATAATACAAAACAAATACACTTTAATTAAGTTGTCTGAATGAAATAGATAAACACATACAATTATTTCTATAAAATATATAAATATATATTTTAACGTGAATAATATCATTAATAATAGATATATAGTTATTTTATTCACTCATCACAGATTGTTCTTAAAACCATGTGTAATATACTCATAATTATATTCATTATTATATATATATGTCATTACTCGATGAAGCAAGGCTCACAATTTACACGAATAAAATCAAGATACTTCATATCTTCATAAAGTATTCCCAAAACCAATAAACCATCATTCATCACTCAAACCTTCAACCAGATTCAAAACTTCCAATATAAATAATGAAAAACATATCGTCATATACACAACTCCCTACCAGTTCGTCCCATCACATTAATGGAAGAAAATAATAACAATAGGAAATGAGATCGACAGCTGTAATAATTGTACTACGTGGCATAAGCAACAAGCGGTTCCGTATCGAACACCCGTTCATCATCATCAAATGGACCGCATCTGTCTCGAGTCTGGCCACGTGTGCGTGCACGGTGTGCGTGAGTGCGTGCGCCAGCAGAGGGGCACGCGTCACACTGTTTGTTACGCAGGTAGCAAGAGTATAATAGGTGCACAGGTAGGTGCTATATGATTGGATGGAAGACATCATTCATTCTACCGTCATTAACACCTGGTGAAATTCTATGGGAGATATTGTCATCAGTGTGGAGGGTATATATTTTTATAGGGTCTACGCCTCTAATTCGGAAGTACAATTATACATTTATTTATGTTCAGTGCTTTTTAGATGAGTGTTAGCGAAGATTTCCATGCAATTCTTACCAAGCTTTGTTTGTGTTTTTTTTTTTTTTTTGGTAGTTTGTAAACACTGCACAGACAAAGTTCCGTAAGAGTTCAGTGAAAATCTTCGCTACGCTCATCTAATGACATGAGAGAACCACGAAAACCACAGCCAGGATGCGAGAATTTGTCTGCCAGTCGGTTTTTATAAAGTACTAAAAGTGACCAATGGTGACGCCAAGATTTTTAACATCATGACTCAGTTACCGACCCGTGCTATGTTATATTAAAGTAGCAGCTGCATGCCACAGCGCACATCACTGTTATAGTGTAGCTGGCTCGCGTGCTCAGAGTCCATGGCTCAACTCCCGGAACATTCACTTTTTCTTAAACGAAATACCTATTGAATGTTTTCTCGAGCTCAGGATTAAGGTCGAGACTATTTTCTTTTACAATTTGACCACCGAAACAAAAATATCCACACAAATATTGTGATTTTTGAATATTGTTTTTTTGTCTCATTTAAAAAACGAATTTTAAAAAATTCTCGCAGCCAGAATAGTCGACGACCACGGCAGGAATCGAAATCCGGTCTCCCAATTCGTGAAACTATATTTCTAATCAGCCAGCAGAATACTTCTCGCTGCAGCTTCCAGTTCTGTAGCGATGAATCCAGTTTTTGATTTCTCTCCCCCCCCCCATTATCCCCCTCCCCCCCCCATAAAATACGAGCCTGAAACTTTCCAAATCCAGTTAGCATGTGTATTCCCTATAGAGTATGCGATGCAGCCCGAAGATTCCAAACAATATTATTAAAAGGATGACAAAGAGCAACAGCTAGCCGATGCTACGCACATCTGCTGCGAACTGAAATTACACAAACTAATAAATTTTATATTAGATTGATTATATTTATGATTTAATAATATTTGTAAGTGCTACGATTCACGAAAATGAATTATTATTGAGATGTATATGTATAGTAGGGTCAGTTGAAATATCAGATTAATCAGGTTTTTACCATATATATATATATATATATATATATATATATATATATATATATATATATATATATATATATATATACACTTTACAACATATGCTCTTTTTCCTAGTATTATAAACCTTTTTTATTTTGAAATCGAATTGAATGTAGATAGCCTGAGATCACAATCCAACAAATTTTTCTGAATTATTGGTCAACAATTCGAATATAACTGGAAAAACTTCAATGCCCAATCGAGACTCGAACCTATTGATCGCATTCTCAAAAAAATAATCAATATCCAAAATCCATAAAATAATCAATATCCAAAATCCATAAAAATATCAGGCAGCAAATATAGTCGTGGCTTTCTATATTCTAATCTCAGAATCTAATTATCAATTACCATTCAAGATATTCACAATTTCACTACACCTATTTCCTTTCAACGGTTACTACATCGTATAGATACACTTCAGTCGCATGTCAATTATTTATTTTGGGGTTTAAAATTGGGTTAACTAAAGCTACGCTTTCAACTCGTTTGCATAACCTTAATGAAGGGGACATATTCTAATAAGTAGTATCAAATTAACTTCAGGGCAACATCTCGTTCTGCATTGTACATCTGCTACAAACAGCTGATCTCGTCATGAAAAGGGTAGGGAAAGAAGGGGGGGGGGAGAGGGTGATTTAGTTTGTGTATTTTAACAACAGCTATGCCCTCCCCTCCCCTCACCAACTAACCCATTCATTATAACTTATAATTTTGTTCAAACAAGTATAACATAACTGTTGCTGACTAGTTGCCTGTTATGATATTACATGTTGGAGACATGGGTATATAATGGGATGAAGTCGTATGTGACAGCATGTATAGTTTTGACTTTTGATGATGGAGATTGTAACTTGAACGTTTTTGAGATTTATGGAATTATGTTATTGATGGTATTTGTTTTCGGAATATCTATGCCTTCCTTAATCCATTGGTTCTCAACCTCTTTGGCCACGACCCTTTTTTCTAGACCTCACCATTAGCTAGGCTATATGGGAGTGCGGTCGAGGATTTGATGATTTCTGAAAGAACGTTCACAAAAATCAATGCCTTATACTGTACTCAAACCCACGCTCAACTGTGACATCAGTTTCTATAGCGATGCCTTATAGCTGCTTTGACAACGGAGGAAAGAGAACATAATCGTGTACACTTTTCTCATTGAAATATGACTGTATCACAAAATAATTGTATTCACCTTTCTGAAACACAGTCAACCTGTATGCTGCGACGAGGACTCGCAACCAGAATTCAGTGGTGAAGATGTTCTTCAAATCCCAATTATCTAACACATTACAGTATGTTTTGGTCCGTGTATGAAGTGATTGAATAATAATTCGAATAAATAATCAAATAATATCAGATAATATCAAAGATCATCACATATTCATTAATCGAATTGGATAAGAGATTGACGCTCCATCATAATCTCATGGAATTTGGCATTGTGTTTTCACTTCTAATAACCTTCTATTACCGAATTGTATCAGAAGTTTTACTCAGAAAATACTCGATTAATTTAAAATCTGAATCTCTCCCCGAAAAAAGTACTCTATTTCACTGTCAGGAATAACTATTCCGTTCGAACAACATTTAAATAATTTAAGTCGCATCACTGGCTTAAAGCTGAGTAACTGCTTCACAAATCTAGAGCGAAGTAGAAGGGGTTCGAATCCAACATAAGGTGGGAATATATATATATATATATATATATATATATATATATATATATATATATATATATATATATATATATACAAAAGTTTCTTCACTCATCATTATCAGCCGCTCATTCGTACCTCATGAAAGTTATAGTGGGGTCATTAACCATTTCAAAAAATTAAATTCGCGTGAGTGGATGCAGGTGATAAGCTGGCTACTGAACATATTCGTTGCATACGTCCCCCACCATTCATGCCTACGTCATAGACTTGTACAAGCAGTCATTCAACAATACAGGGTTACAACTGTACTCACCCCTGCAAGCCTATATAGGGCAGACTTGTTGCGTATACATTGTTAAATATCTCTCCCATCAGCTGTTCACGGACCGCTTAGGAAAACATGTCACCTGGTCTTGGGAGGGGGGGGGGGATAAGGTAAAGGGAAGGAGAGAGGGGGATGGATAAGTGAGGGTTAGGGACCCCTTTTACAAACATCCAGTTATGTTTACCACTCTCTTGGAACATAGGGGAAATACTAGCAAACACCTGTTTTTTCTAGGGTAGGAGTGATTCAAGTTTATAATAGGGCTTATTAAAGAAAGTATGATATTGGGAAATTGAACTCATCAAGATTAATAATTTTCATGAAAAAAGTATGAATTATAATTGTTCAATGAAACCGAAGAAGGGACATTGAGAGAATTGATATAATATAAATAGGCGATACATAATTTATATTTTCAATTTATTTCGTTTCAATACTCGTACAGCCTATGATATCTAAATACAGATTCAGAAAGATTTCCGGCAACTCACAGTAGGCCAACTACAATATAATGTTCCACCCGTTTTATTGATTCAGAGTAAATGTGAATTTGGACTAATTGAGACCTGATCTGGTGAAATGTAAATATTTCAATGATAAGCTTTGGAACGATAACAGAATACAAGATTCGCTGTAGCCTATGTAAGTATACAGATCTCCAGACTATTTTTGTAAATTTAATAATATAATATATCGTAACTTTCCTCAATCATGTCATATATTTCTTGTATTCATACCTTTGAAGAGGATGAGGATAATATGATTGAACTAAATTAGACTTTCGATATGAGCATGGTATAGTGACAATCATTCAAACTTCAATACTTCGAAGCACTGATATTATTTCGCTCAAACTGTATCCAATCGTTCTTTATAATCTTCCATTAATGTATTGAATCGAATTATCAGTCGAAAATATTCCAAACAGATCAGAAACTGTGAAATACTATATGATATTATTCTGGAACTGAATAACTTTGAAAAAAAAAATCAATTCAAGTCGATAGTACATATTTTTCATGCGGATACATATTCAATTCATATGTATTGAAACTGTTGTTAAATTCATATATATGACACACTACCGTTACATATAAAACCTTCATGTTATGTTACTGCATCAATCATCAGATGTTGAAGTAGAATTATCTGACTTCTCTATTCTCTCGACCGGCATTTTATCACCAACGTAATCATCCTCATCAACGTCATCATCGCTCTCCACATCTTCAGGTGATCCAGATCTCAGCATCATACCATTCACTCGAGCAGCCGGGCAAGTCATCGTGTACGGGTATTCCTTACTTTTCACACATCCCTGAGGAACGTCTGACATTTCTGGTTGCGGATAAGACGATACAGGCCTATAAGCGCCATTAATATTCGCTGGATAAGCGCCATTATTATACGCTGGATAAGCGCCATAAGTATTCACACCATATGGAGCATACCCTGCGGGGATAACCCCCGATGACGCGGGCGCATATCCTGCGGGGATAACCCCCGATGACGCGGGCGCATATCCTGCGGGGAAAACTCCCGATGAAGCGGGCGCATATCCTGCGGGGATAACCCCCGATGACGCTGGAGCATATCCTGCGGGTATAACTGCCGATGACGCTGGAGCATATCCTGCGGGGATAACGCCCATTGCTACCGGAGCATATCTAGCAGTATTGACAGTCGACGATGATGGGCAGCCATACCACGAACACTGCAAAGGTAGAGGCGCTATCGGCGGTGTGACGCCGGCAGGAGCAGCGCAACGTGTTCCACATACTGAACCACGTCCCGGGTAGCACGCGCCTCCGACGCATCTGTTCTCGGGAACATCACAACATGGTTGAGCTGGTGGTGGAATCGGCCATCTGACGGGCAATTGCGGAATGACAGGGTTTGTCATGTATATTATTGGTCGCTGAGTTGTGGGTGCGATTGGTGGGACGCAGACTGGTGGTGGGCCCGGATAGTACGTGTGGTATGGTGGACATTGGATTTGAATGGGAGGAGGCAATGGTGAAGCTGAAGGTGGTGGAATTAGCGGAGGATAACAATATCCATTATACATTATGAAGCCTGGTGGACATGTTGGTTGATAAGTAGGTGTGGGAGGTGTGGGAGGTGTGGGAGGTGTTGGATTCGTGGGAGGTGTGGGTGGTGTGGGAGGTGTGGGAGCTGTTGGAGTTGGTGGTACTGTTGGAGGGTAACAGTAACCGTATCTAAAGGTATAGCCTGGTTCACAAGTCACTGGGAGAGGTATTGGTTTTAGTGTCGGTTTTGCCGTAGTAGTCGGTAGAACACAGAAGGGGGGTGGACCAGGGTAGTATTCGTAGGGAGGACGGCATAGTTTCATTGGTGAAGTAGTTGTTGTAGGTTCTTGGCTGGCATTGTAATGCATTGTCAAGTTGTTCTCAATGCGAATTGGACCAACGTTCACTGGCCCTTGATGTATATTAATAGTTATTTTTGGCATCGTTATATTTGGTAAAGAAATGTTGTAAGAGGGTGGTAAAGCGAGAGGTTGGAATGGCGCGAATGTAGGATACGAACACGAAGTATCTCTGCATTGGTTCTGGCAATTCGATCTACATTCATTGGTCTGGCAATTATTCTGACAGTTGTTCTGACAGGTGTTCTGACATTGATTAGCCTGGCATGTATTCTGGCATGTATTCTGGCAATTCGAGTGACATTCATTCGTCTGACATCGGAATCCGCACGAGTTCTTGCATGAGTTCTGGCAGTGGTTGGTCTGGCAACCTGTTCTGCATTCATTCGTGAGGCAGTTGCTTTGGCATCTGTTAATCTGGCAACTATTTGTTTGACAGCCGTCAGTTTGGCAGCAGTTTTGGTAGCATTGATTGGACGATCCTTGGTTGCTGCTGCAGTCGATGTTGTTGCAGTTGTTGCAGTTGGGGTAACTTTCGGTGACGGGAGCGAGGGCCAGTCCCAGGCCGCATATCAACACCAGAGGGCAGAATTTCATCTGGAAATAAAAATGATTAGAATCGTGTCAGTGAGAAGCATTGTTGGACGAGCTTTAGCGAGGATTCAGTTTGACATACTGAAAAAAAAAATTTTTTTTTTTTATTTTTTTTTTTTTTCTTTTCGGTTTTCCACGGGTCAAACGGCTACAACTATCAACTTCAAACTTTTTTTCAATACGGATCCTCATCTAACTTAGATCTGTATAGTTTTGTGGCATTATCGGGTATGGTAACGTTTTGTTTCATGAATTTTAGAAATTTCAAAAGTACTCATTAGAATAACATGACGGAAAAAACGAAAATATTTTTATTTTCCAAAAAATGAAATTTTGCGTGAAGTTGAATTACAATTTGCTACACATTTCTAAAAAATTTCAGCTTGATCGGGTCAGCCATTTCGAAGAAAAAAACATAGAATGTGCTAAATTGGTACCACTCGAAGCAGTTTTTACCCATTTTTACCCATACTATTCGCTAGTCTAACAATGCATCTATGGCGTTTTCCTAGTTTATTGAATAATCGTATTTAGTTTCAGTCTAATATCAGTCATGCAGTTCAGTAATGTACATAATACTAGGAATAAAAATCTTATACATCTGAACAAATATAGCCGTTCACTATACGGCAAAGGTCTCCAAATTTCAGGAAGTAAACTTTATAATATTCTACCAACAAGTATCAAGATTCTACTGATAAGTCAATTCAAATCACTCCTCAAAGAGCACATTACAATTAATAGTTTATATTCTGTGCAAGAATTTGTTGATGCTGGATTTCGTATTACTTATTGAATTCACGTAGAGGCTTTTAACTTATCATTTTCTTTTTTGTGCTATTCAAATGATTATGTATAGTATATAAAGCTATCTATATTTATGTAGTTCTTTGAATGTATCATTATTTGTTTTACTTCTTGTTTAATATACTGTAATCACTAATCTACCACTAATTTGTAAATGGTGGTTGATTGTTGTCGTCACCATAGTTACCCATGCTTTTTGTTCTGACTAAATCCAAGCATAGAATAATTAGATTTCTTGGAACAGATATGACATGAGTGTTGATTGGACGGTTAGCAATTGATAGAAAAACAATTAATTAATAAGAATAACTTGGATAATTGAACCGATCAATAAATTTTATACTCCATCGGGGTCAATTATCGGTGCATGAAATCTCGCCTCATTATATTTAAAATCTCTTGATTATTTTAGAGAAAAAAAATAACATAATTGAATAAAAATATCCATCCCCAAATTTCCAGTGCTATAATACAAACAATTTCTTATGAAAAAATGAAAAATATAAAAAAAAATCTAATGAATCTAATAAAAAAAAACGTAATTAAATGAAAATATCCATCTATATATATTTCCAGTGCTATAATACAAACAATTTCTTACTCACATTTACTAAATACTTCTATGAAGTAAATGATAAATGATTGTGTTTACTGATCTACTAATTCATATATCAGATTCGTATCTTAATTTTATATATTAGTTTGTATATCTATGTACTTACTCAAGTCATAACACAATAACAATGTAATAAACCATCAATAATTCAAAACCAATCTAATTACACACTTTATAACAAGATATTCCTCTTACCGTATTCTCACTTTCTGAACATTTCAACCAACAACGTCGAGAAGTTTTTGTACACTGATATCATTGTAATAATGATTTATTTTTCCAGGGGTCAAACACGTGGTAAAGGCGTTCCTAGTTATATACATTCTAGATCTAAACAGTTACAAAAATGACCTTCGTATCTAATCACAAGCATTTTTTCATTCATTTTGATGATAAAATATTTTTTCAAAAGATGTTCAGTGGACCGGAAGATGATTACAATTATTTATAAATCTAATATTCTTACTATAGGATGCTGCAAGAGTAGGAATACTGAATGGAGAATATGCTTGCATTCAAGAGAGAAAAAAATCAACAAATCACTATAAATAGTTGAGATAATAATTTTTTTATTCAGAAATTCTACTATATATTTTCACACGAGATGCAATACAATATATACATTACATTGCAATACAATTACAATTACAATACAAAAATACATAAATAATACATTGCTTTACATTATTTAGCATCCATTGTGATGAATTGACTCAAATTTCAGTGATAACTTGAAAACAACAATAACATGTGTGATGGAAACAATGGATACATTTAATTCACCCTCACGGAAGGGATGACAAACACTCAGTTTCAAAATGGAGATGTGTAGAGATTTCTCATACTCTTGGCAACGCACATTGACACTCGAATCTGGGACCGAATTTGTCGAATCCTCGGTAAATCCTTGATCTATAGCTGAGTCGATTTCAGGGTTCACTGAAAATTAAGTTTCAGGGTTGTACTTTAATATAAATATACCATGACAACTATTTTGACTATTTAATATACCACACCGATACACTCATTGCGGTTCCATATATCAAAAATATTCAATAATTCCACTAATAAAACAGCAAATAATGGAGATATTTCATTATTGTTGCCTATTGATAAATTGAGGTTTACATTTTGGTTTCATTATTTCCTTTTCAACCAGCGTGTAGCAGTCTTTAAAACTTCAAGAAATTTCATCTTTATTGATGAAATCTCTTGAAATCCCCTTGAAATATGTATGAAATCAATTGAAATCCCCTGAAATCTCTTGAAATCCCCTTGAAATCCGTATGAAATCTCTGAAATCACCTGAAATCAGGTGTACACCAAATTTGCGAGTTGTAAACCGTTTGGTTTCATTATTCCCTTTTCAACCAGCGTGTAGCAGTCTTTAAAACTGCAATAATGGATATAAAATAACACAGTAATACACCTTCAAGAAATTTCATGTTTATTGATGTGGTCAGCAGATAATGTAGTAAATTATAGAGACGGCCGGTACGTTACACGGTTTCCCTTAGTTTGCGTATATTACACCTTGGCATGAAGCCATAGCAAGAGGCAACGCGTTATTCTAGCTAATTTACGAGTAGCTATTTGGTAGCGTACTAGATCGTTATATCATGGAGTTGAAGGTATATGGAGGTAGGACTCAGGGACGAGCCGTGTACCAGATCGCGTACTTCCGGTTGTTTGATATACCTGGAAACGGGGGCCATGTTCGTTTTTCAACTGCCAGTTGGAGAATTCATTTGGGTAATTCAGCAAGGCCCTTTTCATTTTTACGTGTTTTTACGGTATTGTAGCATACGTAGCTCAATTCTAAATAATTTATCTCTTATAAGTCAGCTTTTATTATTAATAAAATATCAATATTTTTCTATCAGATCTATTGTTAGTTATCATAATATAATTATATGGTATTTTCACTGATATGTTCATTCTTTGTTTTCAATTAGTATTATGTATTTTAAATATGTCAAGTGGAAGAGTACGTCCGAACTTCGTTTATGCAAATAAGACATAACAAATAAATTAATTAATTAATTATCAGTTGGTACACAACAGATCAGAGAGAGAGTGTGAAAGAGAGAGAGAGAGAGAGAAGAGAAGAGAGAGAGAGAGAAGAATATTATGAATGAAAATAACTAAATACAAGAAATATTTAATTGGATGAGTGATAGCCAAGACCACATCGGACTTTTCCCTGCTTTTTATCTGTATTCTGTGTATGGGCTAAACATGTCGCAAGTCAACTATCTTGATCTATCTTTCTGTGCGTCATACATTATATCCTCTGAGCATAGAACTGCCCCATTATTGACAATAATCTATCGGTTATATTTCAAAAATTGATTCTTAAAATTTAGAAAATACCCGAAAGAAAAAAAAAGAAAAAAAAGAGTGGAACATTTTTATACGTGTACAAAAATTATGGGATCTTGTGAAGAAAGCAAGTATGAAAATTGATCTAGTTTCAAAAACAAGTGGTGTAGATTGATAATGTATTTCATACGGATATCTCGATCATCTTAAAAAGTATACATACAAGTAAAAACTTTACATTATTCTTATAGCTATTTTACTTAATACACATGAAATTAATTTTCAGCTTCATTATGGTACATAATTATATCGACACTAAACTTCATTCCAATCACGAGTTTAGGTACGTTTTTCAGGAATAAACGACAATGACAATGACAACGTCAACGTGCACCCCTATTATTTAGATTCCATTGTCTCTGCTGAACGCACGAGCACACAAACTTGAACTTCGGCGTCTGAAACATGTTCCGAATCTTAATTACTCGTTGGCATAGCGACATTGTGCGAAGAAGTCCTCCCATCTGTACCATTTCCATTCAGAAATCGACACACTCTAATCTGAAGAACCAACTTACACTTGCATGTGCTCCATCAATGAGTTGGCTCAGCAATTCGCAAATACTTACATCAGTTTGTCAAACTGTTATAATGTTTTAATTAAACGTTAAGCTGCACTGGTGGCTCAGTTAACTATCACACTGCAGTCAGGTCGGGCGTGGGTTCGATCGAGTCCCGCATAAGGTATGGGTTTTTGTTAACGCCTTCACCCATCATCACTGAGTCTTCATCGTTTCATTACCACCGGCGTATTCCCTCGTTTAAATTAGTTTGTGGTGGGGTCGTTTGGCAGCATTGAAATAAAAAATAATAGACGTTTAACTACACAATTCTTATAAAATACTCGACTATCATAAATGTTACAAGATCGATGCACTCAATCCGAGGTTTAGCATGACAGACAACTATTTCATTTTCCTGAATGTTATACAATTACATCAGAAAATAGTTTGGAATGATAATTTTAATTTCTTTTGTCAGATTATTATGATATTATCATTCTCTATAATTATTTAGAAACTTATCATCATCAAATTAATGAATGATTGATCAACGATAAATGTCAAGACAGTTACTGTTACCAACTGTTCCTTTCAACGAATGTTTATCCTGCCCTTATTCAGAAGTGAAAATACGAAATATAATCATGGAGTTCTATATTTTCGTGTATTCGTTTAATTTTCATTTTCGTCCAAGTTTCCGTCCAAGTGTATATATCACTGACTTACTGGAGGTATAGTGTTGAACTTGTATCGACTTTCTGAACGTATTTCAAAATTTTCATCTCTGTGCGAATTTCTTCCATTCAGACCCCTCATATTCTCAAGCCAATAGATGAAAAGATAGTTAGGAAGATGGTCACGTCATTCGTCATTAACTAATGGCACTAATTACTTCCTGAAAGGTAGAGATATATGTAGTAAACGCGAAAGAATTTGAATGTGAGTCTGCATGTATTTAAAGTTACAGCCGGTATTAGGGATACTCAGTTGAAATGAAAACACGTTGGTAATTTTCTAAAAGATGACTTGAAGCCTTTGAATGAAAAATCTACAGAAACTCATTCATATTTATTATACGAGGAGTTGAAAATTTACTATCATTTTCGGTAACTTTGATTAGTGTACAAACTCGTGGAGAATATTTCGTGCAGAGCCAGTGCTTAATAATTCATATTCTGTTTTATCTCATTAGTGGTTATATCTCTTGGTTATATATCTCATATTAATATATTATTATATTATTATTATATCTCATAGGTTATATGTCATGAGGACTCATGGTGGTGAGATCGCCCTTGTGGTGCCCCGTTCAAACGATCTTATCTTTCATCCAGCTTTAATAGGGGAACAATGATTTTGAATCAAGTTTCGATGTTATTGAAAAAAAAGTAAAATTATTATCTTGAACCCAGTTCTACGAATTGATAGAGCTAGTTAGTGGATTGCAGTTATCACAAAATTACCTCGCTGTCGACGTGCCTTTAAACCTTAATACTAACTAAAAATTCTCTCTCATCTCACAACAAATATGCTCCGTTTGCCTTCTGAATGAGGGAACTAGATTGAGATGATTAGGATTTTTCTAATCGTGAAGTTTGTGTTTCTTTTTTCGTACACATATCGAGTAGTTTGACTCACATCACACCCAAACCAAAAATTCCAATCTCAATCACCTTTCAACACAAATAACTACAACCCTCCCCCCCTCCCTTCAATGTTATCAATGCACATCTCAGCAATTACTTAAGGTTTGTCAATTCCTGCAGTTCCCTGTGTGGAAGCTGATCTCGAATAAAGCGTCGCGACGCCAAGTTGAAGCGTCTCGAGTAGCTGTTCAAGAACGGTCTCTTGACATCTGACGGAATTGGCGTCTGTACGTGACCAAATGAACATCCCCACCCCCACCCCCACCCCACCCATCACCGCCACTAACCACCCATCGCTATTACAGACTGCTGAATTGGTGACTGCCAAGTGGCTTCGGCAGAGGGGATTTCACAATTGACGAGACTTTCAAGTTGAATTGTCTCCTACTGAGAGAACGCTATATATATATATATATATATATATATATATATATATATATATATATATATATATATATATATATATATATATATACTTGTGTATTGTAGCGTAGAGTTTGAGGGCCGGAGGAAGATGATAATAAGTCACTTTTCGGTAATTTGTCCTTCCTTGAAACAACTGGTGGCTCTAAAAAGAGCCTGGGGTTTCAACGTTTCGGCTGAAAACGTTCATCCATCTTCAGGAGTCGTTGTGGTGAGGTAACTCGATTGCGGGTTACCACACCTACAACGACTCCTGAAGATGGCTGAACGTCCTCAGCCGAAACGTCGAAACCCCAGATCTTTTTTTAGAGCCACCAGCACTTAATTCAAGGAAGGGCAAATTACCGAAAAGAGACTTATCATCATATATATATATATATATATCATATTATTCATATATATTACATTATTTATATATATATATATTATACTATATATCATTATGAGTGACTAATGTTCTCACGGAGATTGAGAGAAAGGTTGTGTCAACTTCCAGGTTTGACCACGTCTGCTCTTCAAGTATAGAATTGGAGTATTTGGCGGGGTCATTATAGGCAATTTCAGAATATTCAATATCACCAGCTGAAGCTATCTTCTGACCAACAGCCAAGTTTTTTAGGGGTACGAATAACCGAGTGATAGACGAACGAATCAATATATTATTCACATAGTCTCAAGTTAGACTCGAGGCCTATTTGATTTTAGTTTCCTACAGCAGTGCCTCAGCTGACTGAGCCAGGGGGTCGATTTCCGTGGATCGTGTACGATTTAGTGATACCAACA